>JASDQU011377178.1:7502-24251 GCA_032191745.1 Picea mariana
ACGCTCAAACTGTAAAATGCAACGGAAAACAAGCTTGTTGGAATGGTGGTGGCTTATCTCTGAGAAGAGATGCGACGACTGCGCTCGTTTGAAAGAAAAATATTACAATGAGACTCTGAAGGAATTTTTACAATAAATAGGAATGTCAAAAACCCTAGACATCCAAAAACCTAACCCTAGGAGATGAAGTGCCAAAAGTCATGTGGGCCCCGTTCGGGTAAGTTAGTACATCAACTTCCTGGGGTCATAACTTTTGCATACTATCTTGGTTTGGGGTGCACGATAGCTCGTTGGAAAGGTATCGTCGAGGAAATTAGTTTTGGGGGCTCAATTAGAGCCTTTGGTTATCATTGAGAAGCTTGATCCCAAAAAACCTTCATTTAGGCCCTCAAAATGGCTCCAGAAGTTAAAAACTACTAAAAATAGTAAATTACCAAAATTGCCAGAAAACTATTTTGAGCCAGTTGGAAAATGTGGGTGGCCATCGATATCCACCTTGATCATGTATTATGCTAAGTTATATGTTAACATTCTATATAATTTCCACATGCTTGTGTATCTTGGTTGTTGAGGACAAGTTGCAGGTATAAAGCTTTAGATCGCGTGCTCAACAGTGATCTTCTTCGAACGTTTGGATGAGGTAGGATTCTAGCCTTCCCTTGTTATAATTTTTATTTATATAGAATACTTTAGATTAGAGTTGATTTATGGGTGCTTTTCCGTCTGTTATGGTTTTCCCTTAGCCATAGAGAGATTTTCCTCGTAACGAAAATGAGAGAGATCATCGATGAAATTCAAGATATACCTTTCACCTGCTACAGAAGGCAGATTGATGCAGCATATATTACTGTGAACCATATCCAGGATGTATGTGTTCACCACACTTTTCCAGAGTCAAAAGGTGTCCAGTGATGCTTTCCAATCACACATCTTTTACAGAATCCATAAGGGGGAAAACCTTTAGGTAAACCAACAACCATATTATGAGTTGTCATCGACTACATACTTTGAAAATTTAAATATCCGATTTGTTCATGCCAAGTTTGACTTCGTTCATCGATGTGAACACAAGCGTATTCAGTTCAAATTCAGTTCAAATCATGTCACGGAATTTATATAAATTGTCTGAAGAAATTGAGCACGCAATGTTAGGACAAGAACACACAAGACAAGAGACACAAGAAGTGGTGGAAAATGACTCAAAACATATTCACAACATTGTATTCATTGTAATGATACAAATATATAATAGAATAATGTAGCCATCTCAATTTCTCTCACATCGACACCTCATTGGGAGATAAGGTAGGATGCAAAATAGGAATCTAGAAACACACTTAAGATAACAATTATATCCTAGAATGTGAAATATACAAAGCTGCTATACTAGGACTTCATGATTATATATGAGTAAGAGGATAACATTCCACCCTCAATCTTATGTTCAAAAAATATACCATTATAGTAGTAAGCACTAGTATCATCTCCAAATCTTCATGCTGAAAATATCGAGTTGAGCCTCAATGAAGAACTGCTTGAAAAACCACCAAATACGAATGCTAAAAACTCTGGAAAATCTCCCTGTGTAATCATGTGAGCCATAATTTCTGCCATTTGTTCACTAATATGAACCCCAATATGATGAGAGTAACCAAGAGAAGTGAATCAGTTCCATGTTTGACACATCCCTGAAAATGCATGACAACTCAATCAATGCCAAGATGCAATGCATAAGGATCCCGATGTCCTATGTTAGGTCGAATGACCATCTAAGTGAACCAAATTTCCACATCATTGCTCTCAAAATCAACATTCAATTGCAAGTCATTGAACCATAATTCTGCTAAAGTCTTCCATCTACAAACTATAGTTTCCCATCTAGAAAATTGGATGCTTGTCTGGCATATTTTTTGTTGAACATATTTATGAATAATGGTTATGCTTGCCACAATGCTGGCAAGGATGGAGACCAAAACATTGATTCTCCATGTGACCAACTCGATTGCAATGTTGGCATTTAGCATTATGATGTTGAACTGTAACAGGTGAAGTCAAATCTTCTTGAAGGAATCCAATACTTTGGATCTAGATTGGTCTGGAATAATTAGGAATATGAAAGGTAACTTTTTGTCATATCCAAGTCTTGTTTTGTGCTTTTTGTTGTTGATTTCTTCCCAAGGTCCGATGATGGGCTTGGAAAGAGTATTATGAAATCGATCATGTTGAGCTTGAACAACTTCATTTTCATTTGCATCTGGAGTTGTCTTGCAGAGTTTCTCTGGAGTGCACTACTGATTTGTATGACCATTATCATCATCATCACTATCATCATCGTTGTAGAGAGGATTGTTCTAAACAAAAAATAGTTCATAACACTTCAATGGCTATTGATTTTTTAGATCTATCAACTTATCATTCAGTAGTTGGGATATTGCTTGAAGGATTCTAACTTTATCTTGCGTCACTTGCAAACAATTTAGCATTTATTGAAGAGTATATTTGTGAAGTATGATTGTATTATCTTCAACAACATTTAATAGAGTGTTCAAAAACTCCAATAATTCTAGATTTCACTCCATTTGAAGAACTAAAATATGTCTCCTTGAACTTCACACTCGCTTGAATTTGTTTCCGACAAGTGAGAGGTGTCGATTACTAGTGAAAATGCACCCAAAATTGTGATTTTGCAATGATTGTTTGACAGGCACAACAATTGGAATTTGAACTCAAAAAATAGAGGGTGGCGGATTAAAAAGTCAACCCGCTTACAAATAGACTATTTTTAAGTTACAATTATTGTTTATTCCAAAGTTGAATTGATCTTCAAATTTTAATTCATTGTCGATGCTTTGAGTCATTGATTATGAGCTTGATGTGTCCATTGTTGAAGTGATTGTGAATTTGATATATGTGTTCCTTGTCGATCACTTGTGCTTGATTAGCATAAATTTGTGTGTCTGAATTTGATTTCCTTGTACTAAATGTGTGTAGTGTTTTAAATAAAACACTGTGAGTGTGTCAAAACTAGACACAAAATAATAATCCAAAACAATAACCACCATCCATAGGAACAATGTCCTTAAACCCCCTTATTCAATTTTAGGTTGGTTTATGACATGAGCCAAATAAACAATTTTATTATGGTATCTTTGTTAAGATCACAATCGTGTTCCCGAATACGATAAGAGATCCTTCAATGGTCTTCATGAGCTTCACAACTTAACTCTATTTAATATATTTGCCTCGTAACCGTTTTCAACCCAAAAANAAAACCTCCCTAACAAGACTTCAAACATCTTATCTCATCTTACCTCAAGCATGCATGATTACAATGATATTTCCCTTTGAATAAGGAAGTAAATACTTTTGAATGAGACTTTTTATGACTAAGACATTAGAATTGTCAAATTACACAAAGTCAACATGCACACATTATATGATCTTCACATAATTTTGTCCCAAATAACATAATCCAACTACACTATCCCACTTCATTAGGATTTCGAAATTATGGATCGCGACATTGGTTCTGCAAAGCAACAACATGGGCTTCTCCTTATAACAATTTTTTTGTTTTTGTATTGGATTTTGATCAACTTTGAGGCCCACGAGCCATGGTAGTGGGAAGATCAGTTTGTGGAGAAGACCAATATTATCACTCGTCTCTTTTTTCGATCTCTCTCCCCATTTCCAGATCTGGGTCGTTGTGTATGCAGGTCGTAATGTAAGTCGAAGGGGAAAATCATTGATGAATTGTTGGTGTAGAATGTTGGGAAAATCAACGCATGGATGAACAATCTCGAGACAACATGCCACAAAAGAAACTTGGAAGCGTTGCAGACCTCATGAAACACGGCAAATGAAGCGTGATTAATCACGTAGATCGTTGGGTGCTTGATTACTTGAGGGAGCGCTTGAGATCGTAGATATGGAAGATCGCTCTTGTCTTTTTTTATGAATTCAAGATTGAATTTTTCACCTTCCAATCCTTCATGAAATTATAAAACCTTCCATGGAGCACTACCATGGAATCATCACGTCCTTAAGACTAAAGGATCTTTGAAATCAATCGAAGAAATTAAGCACACAATATCGGGACAAGAACACACAAGACAATACACAGAGGAAGTGGTGGAAAAGGTCTCAATTCATCTTCACAACATTGTGTTCATTGTAATGATACAAATATATAATACAATAATGAAACCACCTCAACTTCTCTCACATCAACACCTCGTTGGGAGATAAGGTAGAAGGAAAATTAGGAATCTAGAAACACACTTAGGATAACAACTATATCCTAGAATGTGAAATATACAAAGGTGGTATACTAGGAATTCATGATTGTATATGAGTAAGAGRATAACATTTTMCTTTGGGTTGAGAAACCCTCYGATGACAATCRAACGACCTTACTTCAAATCTYGAACAAAGAACCAATTTGGCCAAAACTCCACAATCTTACATGTCTATGTTAACTGAGAAACATACAATAGATTGGAACTAATGTTCAGTAAATGATAGATGTCTACAATTCTTCCATGTCGATAAGAAACATCACCTTGACCAACAATATCAAGAGAAAAATCACCAGTGACATAAATATTTCTCTCCTCAGCTTAATTCAAGGAGGTGAACAAGGAAGTGTCCTTAGCCATGTGATGAGTGCACCCAGAGTTGACTACCCATTCGTTCTATGTAGAGTGAGACAGTAAGGCTTAAGAAGTTCTGACTTGGAAGATAAAATTATCAGTGGTTCGGAGAACAACGAACATGTCTCCTTCAAGGAATTTAATCTTCTCCTCTAAGTCGTCTCTCTTTTTGTAGAATACCTTCTCCACATGTCCAATCTTTCCACAGTACTGAAATGTCTTCTTCTTTCAACTTTTACGAGGTGCATCTACCTTCCCTTTAGGTTTTTGGTCGAGGCATCCAGGTCTTTGTATAGAGGTATCAAACCATCATCTTTCCTTGTGATTCGGCTTTCCCTTTCCCTTGAGCAAGTGGGCTTGATGTTTACCACCAATCTTGCCTCCGTCAAGCAATATGTGTTGCATGATTAAAAGACGAAAACAAGCTTCAAATGTGTAATCCTTACCATCTTCTTTGCATTCCTGATAGTTGGTGAGGATAGTAACAATGAACACGACAATTAGTGTCCTCAAGTTCATCAAGACCAACTCAATGAGTTCTCCATCTTTCTTCTACTAATTCTTTCCACATTTGCCCAATTTCAATTGCAATTCCTTCACATGCACCAAATCGTTCTCTATTTTGTCAAAAGAATGAGGATCGAGAGAGATCAACTCTTTCTCCAATTGCATGACGCGGATTTTATCGATTATGTCTATCAATGTCTTCAACTTCTTCCAAACTTGATGAGGGAAGTCGATACCACTAATGTGAAAACAAATCTCCCACAAGATATAGGTCACGATGACCCCTACATCCTCATCATTCTTTCCATGAACAATAAAGTTTTCCTAATTTTCTATTGGATTGGAATCAGAACCTTCATATATTGCCACGGTCCTTTACTTTTCAGTAGGGTTTCCATGTCTCGCTCCCATACTACATAATTTGATCCATTCATAATTACAGGATCGATCTTCGAAGCGATCTTCGATATCTAGACAGATCATATCTGATTCCACAAGTTACAGTCTGCAAATCACTGGCCTAGAGTCAATCACACAAAAGATCAGACTTGGTACAATTTGCGAACAACAGGCGAGGTTTCAAACCATCGACTCTGATACCATGTTGGCGATTGGGTGTAATTGGATACGAAACAAATAAATAGAACTGTATATAATCGAATAGAAATAATTTTTTGAAGACAAAAGGTGGTGTCTAAAGAAATCGTTACAACACATAAGCAAAATGCATTGTGATCAGAACATCACAATGCATATTGTACATATTGTAAAAAACAATGATATCGGGATGATGATAATGACCCATCGGTTATGTTATTTATAGCTTCAAGATCTAACCAACTTCCTTGAAATCGGGAGGATCTTATCCACATATAATCGTCAATGGTTAGAGTTGACTCTGTCAAATTCACGTTATCTAGCCATCTCAACAAGGATGCTCGACCCGACCGTCCATGCATCCAACTCGTAGACGGTTTCTCGGTTGGTTGATCCACCAACCAACTGTCTTCAACCGATGGTCGAATGTCCAACCGATAGACTTGTCGACTACTCGGTTGACTGATGTAGATATTTGATCAACCACCCAACCGATTTTTTCCAAATGTAGGTTGACCTCCTGACTGACTGATTCCAAGAGAAGTGTGATGAATCATCAAAACTCGATGTTCCAATAGTTACAAATGGAATTGATGTAACAATTCATGATCACATGCAAGGAGATCATTTAGAGCTCTAGAAACCTAAAGAATAACAATACTCATATCAATTTGCAAGAAAGAAATAAATAAGAGAAGATTAACTCTTGAAGTACATAAGAAAATACTTTGTTATCATTAACCCACAATGTGTGTATATATAAGAAATTCAAATCCTAAAAAAGGAAATTCGAATTTCATAATGCATGGTGCATGAGAACCTAGTTTGACTTAAACTTTGAGCTTAAATGTTTGATTTAGCCATACAATCTCTCAATAGTGAATTAACTACCCAGGGATGTCAAGTGGTGACTCAATTGCCTAAAAATAGGGATCTAATAGCTAAAAATAGTTAAGTGAACCACCTTCCTTCCTTGAATATAGGGACAAGGTTCCTAAAATAACTCTAGTAACTCAAACATAGGAAATATGATTCTAAAATAAAGGAAAAAGTGGGAAGAGAGCCTCAACTGGCTAATAATAGCAATATCATGGGTTTCCATAACCATGGGCTCGTAAACCACCGTTGGTAAATTCCACTTTTATCTTAGATAGATTCTCCCTTAAATATAGGGATGGAGCGCTCATATGTCTCACTTGGTCAAAATTAGTCAAATTTGACCAGTAGCATCATGTAACCAAGCTCTAGATTACCTAGGTGAGACATTAAGGATAAGGAGATAGGAAATATTCTCTAACAATTGACATTTGTCAAATGAGGTTGTAGACTACTAATTGGGCATCATTGAGGTCATTGACATGGCACTAACACATGGTAGTTGAATAACATTACAATGTAATAATCTAAGATGTGGTACATGGTGATGTGGTAGGTTTTCATAGCACTCTAATATGAGGAGGTGTGTGATGCCACATGGTAATATCCAATTCATAGGCAAGTGTAATGTCCTTAAAGGGTGAGGTCTCCAACGTTGAGACTCTGGTTAGAGGGTCATTACTCCAAAACATGTGGTTGTTGGTTAGTGTAGGGTCGAAGGAGAGAAACTATTATGAGAGGAAAATACCCACATGGGTGGCATTGTTACAAAGGGGCCTATTCCTTTAGAAAGAGCATCCACTAATCAAAGCATGTTGCCTAAAATATGCATCATGTTGAAAAACATGATACACAATAAGAGGATATTGCAAAGCACCACAATGCACAAGCTTGGCCCCATGAAATAACAACAAAGGGATAAGTAAATAACTAAGGAAGGTTTGGCAAGAGGCTAGAAAACACAAAAATTAAGTGATCCCACCAAAAAACAACATCAAAAACCACCAAAACACCATAAAATTTGTCAAAACAAATTCAAAAAGGAAAAATTATAATCATTGTTCTTTTACCTCCTTTGAAATGGATGTACATGGTTCATTGGTCGAAAATATTTAGATCCCAAACACACATAGGCCTTTACGTGAGAAAAAAAATCCATGCCTAGCTGAAAATGATTTTTTGGATGCAATGTAATAGTCAAACTTTCTCCATGGTGCAATTTTTTTGTCAAAATAGAATAGTCACCCTAGATCTTCAAAATACAATAATGAGATCTCTACAGATCCAACTTCAAATTGGAAGAAAGAATATAAATCTCTTAAAATACTTAACCTAACTATCATGGTCTCTGCACAAAAAGCAAAGTTAACCTCAAAATCCCTTTGATAGTATATTGGAAATCACGGGTGGGAAACCAAGAAGCAAACACCATAAAGAAATAACTCACACAAATCAAATATAGAGACAACAAGATCTATGTGGTAAAACCCTCGAAAAGGGGAACATCCACGAGGACACATGAACATTGTATCATTGCTCAACAAAGAAAGGCTGCATTGAGTACAATACTCTATCCTTTATTGTGATGGGAAAGTGACCCAATCAAGTGATAAGACATTAATCAAATTTCATGAATCCCTTTCAGACAAGACCAACTTTTCAAGATCCCAAGAATATGACATGAAATGCATAAGAAACTGACCCAATAAAGTGATAAGACACTAATAAACTTTCATGAATAATTTTCAAACAAGATCAACTTTTGAAGATCCCAAGAATATGACATGAAATGAACCAATCAAGTGATAAGACACTAATAAGCTTTCATGAATACTAATCCCAAGAATATGACATGAAATCCTATTCTTAATATCAACTCGTGACAATTTTGTACATATTTTAATCAAATCCCTCCCTTTGAGACAAGACTAACTTTTGAAGATCCCAAGAATATAACATGAAATGCACAAGAAACTACATGCAATTTCACAGTCACAAGCAATATCATAGTCATGTAAAAGAATTCACAGTCTCAATACAATTTTGTACATATTTTGATGAAATCCCTTATTTAAGGTAACTATCTTAGCTTCCTACTTTATCTTTCTTTGCATTGACATTTAAATCTCCATACAGTTTTATTTATAAAATGTAAATCTCTATTTTATTTTTTTTATGTGAAACAAATAACTCATATTATGACATATTTGTTTAGTCACCTAATTCTAGACCTATTGTACGTTTGAAAACAAACATTGTCAAATAAAGTATAATGTGTCATATTAGATTTATTATTCATTTGAAGGCACACTCTATGACAAATTTGTTTGTTTGTTTTTTAATAAAAAATGGGGAAATTTTGTTTATAAAACCTTCAAGAGAACTCGCGGATAGAGTGCATACATATCAAAAAATCAGCCATTCCAAAAACGAATAAAAAAAGCTGATAACTAACTATGATTTCGTGAAGATCAACTACTAACTTAGGCAGGGATTGTAATACAAAGGAGTTCCCATAGTATCGCCTATAAAACACTCCTAGTGTTAGGGACCTAACCCCTCACGTAGGTAGAATAATATATTTCGATGTAATAAAGGTCAATATTAATAAGGCCTAGCAATAAGGAAGAATAAGTCGAATGTAAGAAGACCTAATAGAAGCTTTCGCTTCTAGAAGGATCTTCCTCTAGATGGTTCTTTTGATAGACATATTCAATATAAATAGGAGTCGAGGGTATGCGAACTGTTGTTTTGGATATTATTGTAATAGAGCTCTGCTTTGTTGGAGGTTTCCCCCTCGAAGAGGCAAGTGAACATTGCTCTCAGTAATCAAAGTGCTCTTTCTGGTGTTATTCTGGTATCGTTTTAGTATTATTGTGGTGTTGTTCTAGTTACATTGTTTTTCATCTGCCATTTCTAGCATTTTATTTCTATTCTGCATACTTTTTATATCTGGAATATTACAAGTGGTATCAGAGAACTTTCCTTAGTAGAAAATTGTGGGTTAATTTTTTTTCAGGGTAGAGACATATTCCAACGTCTGTAAGCTACAGAGATCTATCGTTACGCACATAAACCCACGGTCGGGGATTCATACATGCAGGAAATACAAGTGGTACTTAAGCGCACATCTGTTGGCCACCCTTTTAACCCTTGTTGGTACCCCTTCGAGTGGTATTGCATCAGACACCACCTGTATACGGATCGACCTAGATTTCCTGAAGCCCTCTTTAGATAAACCGATCGACCGCCTGATTGCTATAGTGCCATCGAGAACAACACTCGGAAAGATACTCTCTAGTAGCTGGGTAGTCGGG
The DNA here is from genome assembly GCA_032191745.1 of Picea mariana. Lineage (NCBI taxonomy): Eukaryota > Viridiplantae > Streptophyta > Pinopsida > Pinales > Pinaceae > Picea > Picea mariana. Next base: position 17,452 of record JASDQU011377178.1, read on the forward strand.
TAGTACGGCTAAGGGCACGGTCTAGCCTCCTTAGTTGGTGCCCTGAGATATTGGGCCGAGTAATACTGTTGGACCCTACACATATATCAAAGAGCTATAACACAGGGCAAACCCTTGTTTGTAAAACCCTTGAATACCTAACCTTTGGGGACAGAAACAAAAGAACAAAACAAGCAAGATCTATTGTCGTGCAACTGTGTCTTATGCATTCGAGTTACCAAATCACTACACATTTCTTCCTGATTAAGCATTTGGGCATTTCATCACTGCAGTATTCTTTAAACCGGAGTATAACTCTACAGGTGTAAAAAAAATAAAAATAAAATTGGATCCTGTTGCACCATTATTTGAGACCTATTCCATTGGATTTCTCTCTTCACCCTTATCACATTCATACCTATGATTTTTCAGCAAATGTTTTGACCCCACCCGCCCCTTTTCGGTTCCCTCATCATCATGGCCCATACCCGTAGCCAAGACTTGGAAGCTTGCTTCAATACCTTGCAATCTAATTTCACAGAGACCCAACAAAAAGTGAGACAGCTCAGTGCCAATATTGCCACCATCAATAAAAACATGCATTCCTCCATCATCGCCTCAATCGAGGAACTCAAACAAGACCTCAAACAATACATTACTACCCAGCTTGAATCTGTTAATACGATGATCTGCACCAAGCTGCATATCCCTGCAAATCCCCCTTTATCTGACCCACCTTTGCATACCGAAACTGAAACCTCCTCTCATTCCCATAATTTTCAGCCCCATCACTTTCAGCGTGACCTACACCTTCCATGTGTGGATGTGACCAAATTTGATGGCTCGTATCCCACTGGCTAGGTAACTCAAATGGAACATTATTTCTCCTTGTACGGTATTACAGATGAGTTGGCCAAATTCTAGTATGGTGTTCTCCATATAGATCAAGAACGTTGGCAATGGTGGCAATGGAGAAAAACTTACCGTCAAGGGTATGTTGCTTGGACACACATTGTGGAAGGGCTTTATGAATGCTTTGACACTCACACCAACCATTTAGGCCGTTTAACAAAGTTGAAACAATCTAGCACAGTGGAAGACTTTATAGCTTCTTTTGAGTCACTGGATTTTTGTACAAAGGGCATGTCTGATGCTTTTTTCCGATAATGTTTTATCAATGGCCTCAAGGATGAGATTTGTGCCCATGTCTTCATGGCTCAGCCTCAGAGTTGGGTGGAGGCTACTAAAAGAGCTAAGGAATCACAACAAGTTGTCTCTTCTCAAAACCGGAAACCCTCCTTTATTCCTCACACTAAACCAGTAAATCCCACTCCTCCTTCTACTCCACTAAAGATCCAAAAATTGACCAAGTTCGAAATGTTTGAATGCCAACTCAAAGGCCTTTTTTATAATTGTGATGACAAATATTTCTCGGGACACAAGTGTAAGGAACAAAATATTTTTATGGCCATCTCCGAGGATGTTTCGGAAGAGGATGTTGAAGCTCCCCTTGTGTCTATGTCACCTGAACCCATTGACATAACCCCTCCCTTAGACCCTCCCGAAGTAGACCGGTCATTTCCCTAAATGATCTCAATGAATTCTCTGCTCCCCAAACCCTCAAGCTAATTAGTTACATCAAGCATGGGAAGGTCATCATTCTTGTTGATAGTGGAAGCACCCATAATTTTATTCATCGCCACATTGCCCAAGAAACTAATTGTTATATTCGTGCAGTCAATAATTTCCAAATCATGATTGCTAATGGCAGGTCCATGAAATGTGGAGGGCGTTGTGAAAATGTGTGTCTCCAAATTGGTGACTACCACCTGAAATCTCATATGTTTGCTATCGACATGGGCGGTTGTGACATTGTGTTGGGTGTGTACTGGCTAAGGACTTTGGGTCCCATTCTCATGGATTTTAAGGAATTAACCATGCAATTCGACCAGGAGAGCCAACAATATAAGTTCCAAGGCATCATCGTTGGTTCCCTTGAGATCATTAGTTCCCATCACATGGAAAAGTTGTTCAAAAGATGTCATTATGGTGTTATTTCCCAACTCCATGCCATACAAGCAACTGAGACACCCTATGTGTCGCAGGACCTCCAATCCATCCTCTCTAAACATCAAGTGGTTTTTTACACTCCCCGGGGACTCCCTCCTTCCCATGGTTTTCATGATCATTCCATTCCCCTTGCCCCAGGAAGCCTTCCTCCCAATATCCGTCCCTATCGTCACCCCTTCTCCCAAAAAAATGAAATTGAGAAAATGGTTCAAGAACTGCTTAACACAGGTGTTATCCGCCCTATTACAAGCCCCTACTCTTCTCCTCTGGTCATGGTCCTTAAGAAAGAAGCTTCTTGGATCATGTTTCCTAACTTCCGCGCCCTCAACAAACTTACCATTAAAGACAAATTTATCATTCCTGTCATTGATGACCTCTTGTATGAATTGAGTGGTGCCCAGTTCTTTACTAAACTTGATCTTCATTCTAGCTACCACCAAATTTGTATGATAGAGGTAGACATTCCTAAGATTGCCTTTAGAACTCATGAGGGCCACTATGAGTTTTTGGTCATGACCTTTGGCTTGTGTAATGCTCCCTCCACTTTCCAAAGCCTCATGAATCATGTCTTTCGTCCTTTTCTCCATCATTTTGTCTTAGTTTTCTTTGATGATATCCTCATCTATAGAAAAACTTGGACAGACCATCTTGCTCATGTGGATCGAGTTATCCATCTACTCTCTCAGCACTAACTTTTCCTGAAACAATATAAATGTTCTTTTGGTGCCTCAGAAGTTGAGTACTTGGGTCATATTGTTGGCAAGGCCGACATCAGAGTGGATCCTAAAAAGATTGAAGCTATGCAAGACTGGCCTCACCCAAAGACTCTCAAAATATTGTGTGGATTTCTAGGCTTAACATGTTATTATCTCAAGTTTGTTAATAATTATGGAAATATTGTGGCACCTCTTGTTGTTTTCCTTAAAAAGAATTATTTCACTTGGACTCTAGCAATTGCTCAGGCTTTTCAAACCTTGAAGATGGCCATGTGCACCACTTCAGTCCTGGCCCTTCCTGATTTGACAAAGACCTTTGTCCTAGAATGTGATGCTTCAAGGAAAGGAAGTTGCGTTGTCCTTATGCAAGAGGGTCGGCCTTTGGCCTTTACCAACAAACAACTTTATGAACTTAATTTGGGCAAATCAATCTACGAAAAGGAAATGGCTATTATGCATGTCCTTGATCATTGGTGCCATTATTTATTGGGGAAACGCTTCCAAATTAAGACAGATCATCAAACCCTCAAGTATTTTCTGGAACAACTCTTTTCCTCCCCAAAGAAACAAAAATGGGTGTCTAAGCTCTTTGGATATGATTATGAGATCATTTACAAGAAAGGCAAAGACAATGTGGTTGCATATGCACTTTACCGAAAATATGAAGATGAAGGGTCCCTTTTTTCTCTCTCCTTTATTGTACCAAATTGGCTCCAAGTTGTTCGCCACGAATGGCTACATGATCCAAAAAGTTCGCATCTGATACAACAATTGCAATCCAACTCTCTAGTTTCCCCAGGGTACTCTTGGCTCCATGCTGAGCTTCGATACAAAGGTCGTTTATATTTAAGTAAATAGTCAAAACTTAAATCCACGGTACTTTCTGAGCTTCATGCTACACCCACAGCTGGGCACTTCGAGTTTACCAAAATCTATGACAGGGTCAAACGTTCTTTTTTCTGGGATGGTATGAAATAGGACGTTCGTAATTTTGTGGCTGAATGTGATGTGTGTGAATGCAACAAGGGCGAAATAGTCAAATCTACAGGAACACTACAACCGCTTCTGATTCCACCTGCTATTTGGTGGGATATCTCTATGGATTTTATTGTAGGCTTACCTAAATTGGGCAATAAATTAGTCATCATGGTGGTAGTTGATCGTCTTTCCAAGTATGCTCATTTTTGTGCTCTTCAACACCCATTTACAGCATCCACTGTGGCTCAAATTTTCATGGATCAGGTCTTCAATCTTCATGGCATGCTGCATTCTATTGTTTTTTATCATGAACCAACTTTCACCAACAATTTTTGGAAAGAACTGTTCAAGCTACAAGGCACCCAATTGCATCTCAGCACAGCTTATCATCCCCAGACTGATGGTCAAACTGAAGTTGTCAACAAGTGTTTGGAAACATATTTGAGGTGTTTTGCCTCAAAAAAGAAAAATCAGTGGGCTCAATGGTTAACACTAGTTGAATGGTGGTACAACACTTCATACCATACAACTACCCGCATGACTCCTTTTGAAGCGGTATATGGACAAAATCCACCTTCAGTTCTCTCATATTTTCCAGGTGTCTCAAAGGACCAGGTGGTTGACCAAACACTGACAGTTCGAAAGGATATTCTTCGTACCCTCAAAGAGAATTTGGTCATGGCCCAGAATCGCATGAAGCAACAAGCAGATCAATGTCTCTCTGAACATCAATTTGCAGAAGGGGATCAGGTGTTTCTTCGACTGCAACCTTACAAGAAAAATTCCCTCAAGGATGACCATTGTCAGAAACTAGCACCCAAATTTTATGGTCCTTATACCGTTCTCAAGTGTGTGGGACAGGTGGCCTATCTGTTAGCTTTTCCCATTTATTCTAAGCTCCATCATGTTTTTCATGTTTCTTGCTTAAAGAAGGTGATTCGAACTAAGTGCCAAACTCAAAACAACCTTTCCGAGTTGGACGAAGAAGGCTCCATTTGGCTACAACCACAAGCAGTTTTGTACCAGCGTGAGCATCATCTATGTCAGTGAACCATCAAGGAAGTGTTAGTCCAGTGGAAAGATACAACCCCAGCATATGCCACTTGGGAACCAACTACCATTCTGCAGCAATTTCCACATCTCAAGCCTTGAGGAAAAGGTTGTTTTAAGGGGGAGGACATGTTAGGGACCTAGCCCCTCACATAGGTAGAATAATATATTCTGATGTAATAAAGGTCAATATTAATAAGGCCTAGAAATAAGGAAGAATAAGTCGAATGTAAGAAGACATAATAGAAGCTTATGCTTCTAGAAGGATCTTCCTCTAGATGGTTTTTTTGATAGACATATTTAGTATAAATAGGAGTCAGTAATCAAAGTGAACATTGCTCTCAGTAATCAAAGTGTTATTTATGGTGTTATTCTGGTATCATTTTGGTATTATTGTGGTGTTGTTCTGGTTATATTGTTATTCATCTACCATTTCTAGCATTTTATTTATGTTCTGCATAATTTTTATATCTGGAATATTACACCTAGAATCAAAATACAAAAGCACTTCATCTAGATATTATTGGGCAAGTGGATCTTTGCTTCCCAAAGAAGCGTCTTCAAGATCAATGGATGAATTCAGGTCTGGAATATGTTGATGAGGAACAGGAGAATAGGCACCCTCTGAATTAGTTTTCATTGTTCAAGCATACATAGTGGAGTTGGGGTGGAAACAAATATCCTCCAACTGATACCTTAAAGCAACGCACTCGTCCTGCAATTTTTGTTGTCCCTGCCTGTGCTCCACCAATATCTCTAAATTTGTGAGAACTTGGGCTGAAATACAACTTACTTGGATCTAGAGTGCTTGAACTGAGTTGAGTATGTCTAATTGGTCCTCTTTCGGTGGTTCCCTTCTCCTATGTGAATTGTCAACACCACCCTTAGCCATAATTCTAAGTGCTTCAAAGACCAGAGAATGGATAAGCTTAAGTGTCTCAGCAGGCGAGTGCAAGTCCAAGGGCACATCCACAAATTGCTCCAAATTCTTCTGAGTTGATCCCAGTTTCAACCCAATTAAAATACATTCCGAACAAATGATAAACCATATCTAGGGAGGATGAATTGAGTCTCTCGTAATATCCAGGAGGTGGGAGATATGTTCATACTGAGAAATCGACACTCATTGAGTAGGATTAAGCTTTGAATCTCACATGGATGATGTCAATGGGGGAGAGGGTGATGCCAACCACTAAAGCCATAGTGCCTTAACCATTATGCCAATGCAATTGCAAGTCAGGAAAAGTGACTACATCTTTGTTGTGGGGAGATCAACATGTGCGTGCTTGAGGAGGAGGTACAATCGATTAATAATAGGATGGGGGGAGGATGCTGCAGGTCCAAAAAATTCATCGTGTGAGTGGTGAAGCAATGTGTCCAAAAAAAATTTCCATGTGTCCCTTCCTTAAGCTTCTGACATGGCTTGAATTCCTTGGTGAACTGCACCATGTGTGTGTCATGGTTGATGCCCTTGTATTTTCCCATGGGATATGTGTTAGAATATAGAAGATTGTTCTTGTTTTACCATTGATGATACCCTCGTCACCCAACCATAGGCCGAAGCCACCCTCCGAGCACCTTGACCTTGACAGAGAAGAGAATCCTGGTAGCAATCTAATAGCCAAGAGAGGCTAATGCACCAAGAAAGAATAGAAACCAAGCTGATCAGATATTCCCTCCCAGAAGCTGGTGCACACTTTCCCATAGACTTGTGCACAAAAATTCCACTGCACCTGCACAGATCTAACTCTCTCTGCAACTGCTAAGATGTGAATAATGAGAACTGGCGCCTTGTATTTATAGTAGTCTGGGCAGGCTTACTAGGGTCGACTTCTCCTTCTAGGTACTAATAAATTCATATTAAATATATTTTTGCAGCCGACAACTTGTCTAGGGTTTCCTTCACTTCTTTGCTTCCTTCTGGAATATTCTAATCTCATAATAGGTCATAATAGAGGTTCATACCTCTCGAAGCTACCATAATATTAACACTCCCTCCTAGCTAGG
>JASDQU011377179.1:8123-19417 GCA_032191745.1 Picea mariana
CCCCGAGGTGTAGGATAGTCGGTGACGGAGTGTGTTGCTAAGCCACTCCGTGTTGTTAAAGTCACCGGTTCGAAACCTGTGGGGACAAAAAATCCAACCATGTTAAGGGTTGGTGTGGCTCAGGCCGGGTGCGATCCCCGGGTGATTTTGACGGCTTAGATGCCCTTGAGTCGTGGTTTCTCAAGCCACAGGTTAATCATGTAGCCAACAGGTCCCGCACAAATTAACAAACAAAAAAAAAACATTAAGAAAGAGAGAGAACCTCATCAAAAGGGTAAGCGTGAAAAAAAGAAAAACTTCCATAAGCAAAAGAAAAGCCTTTACTCCAAAGAGGAAAGTAGCTCATCTGAAGAGAGCAATGAAAGTATCTTGGATAGTGAAAGAGACAAAACTCTTTTCATGGCCATAGAAACAAATATTGATGAAGACAAAGGGAAATAAACGATGGATTCAGAAGAAGAAGAAATTGTTGAAAAAGATGGGGAAGTGGATCTTGAATAAGAACTCATGTGTGCCTTAAGCGGAATAAAGAAGCTTAGGAAAAATAATTTTAAACAAAAGGAGCAATTGCAAAAATATTAAGAAGAGGATCATGATTCAAAATCCAAAATGTTAGAGAGCCTTGAAGAAATAGAAAAGGCTATCATGAACCTAAAGGTTCAATTAGAAGAAAAGACGGATGGAAGAAGTGGTGAGAATCCATCTAAAGAAAAAAGGAAGAAAATTGCAAAGAGATAGAATCTGAAATTGTTTTCTTAAGAAAGGAACTGGAGAAAACAATTATTAAGTTGAATAGAAGCTTTCAATTTAAAAAGAGTATTGAAATATTAGATGATATCATCAATTGTCAAAGGTCTCCATTCAGTAAGACTAGTCATGGATATGATGTTGTTGTTGCCTCCCTACCTACACCTGGCCTTGCTACAACCAGGGAAGTTGTATTTGTTGTAGGTGGAGTTTAAACTGGTTTGCTATAAGAGAAACTTACCATTGATTATGCCAAATAGATTTATGAGTTGCATGTTCCTCACATGGAAGAATTTGAGCATACAAATGACATTTTTTCCAATATACTGTGTTTTTCTACTCTTGTAAGTGAACCTGACCCTGAGACTAATTCCTCTAATTAGCTAGTGCACAACTTTGTGCCCTATCATCATCCTCAGCATAAAAATTGAAGGAATGGTAATCATGTTTTTAGATCTTTGCAGAAGAGAGATGAAAGAGATAAGTGTGGACCAATGCTAACTACCAGGATATATTGTGGTTGGAATGGTGGATGGTCATGGAATCATTTGACCATAGGTTTGAGGACTTCATATTGTTGTGTATCATCATTTGTATAGTTGTGCATCATTCCTCTTACTTATCGATGATTTCCTTGGAAGTGGTCAACCGAAGATTGACCCGACATGATAGTCAACTGGAGTTTCGACTGAGTGATTAATGAAAAGAACAAGTTCAGGGGGGGTATCATTTTTCAATTGATTTCAAAGGGGGAGAGTTGCATATAGGGGGATAAATCTATCTATTCTTGGGAGAGTTGCAGACAGGGGGAGAATTATTTCTATGCATGGTGGACTAGGTGTTTCGTTGCAGGATTGTCATCAATGACAAAGGGGGAGATTGTTGGAATTATTGTCATTGGTGTCATATTATGGAATTACAATACACACAATATTTACAAGATTAACTTATATAGATATCTTTACAAGTATATTAAAAAATGGTTGTAAATGAAAAAGTAAAAAGTGAAATGGGAGCTTCAAACCTATGGGTTTGGGGTATTTTCCCATGGTGTTGGGGTATTTTCCCATGGTTTTGGGAATTAATTATTTAATTAGGGGATGTTTCCCTTCATGAATGGTTATGAAAAAGTATAAAAAGAGAAATCATTGAGAGAAAGTATCTGTGTGAAAAATGGATTAACAAAGATTGAATTGCGAAATCAGTTTCAAGTCATCTTGCCATTTTTGTGATAACTTTTTTTAGGAAGTTTCAGACTTGTAAATTTCGAAGAGATGGAGGAGAGATCTTGGTCTACATTTGGAAAAAATTTCAGATGTTGGTTCGCTATAATTTTGGAGAAATGCCTTATGGAATTTAGGGTTCCTGAATACTTATGAAATCAGTTTCAAACAGTTCAACTTAGTACTTTCGCTATAAATTATTTTTTGGGATGTTTCATATCTTGAAATTTTCCTGAGATAGAGGAGAGATATTGGTGTACATGTGTACAAATTTTAGAGGACGGTGCACTGTACTTTCATATATATGCCATGTGAAAGTTAGGGTTTTTTAATGCTCCTAAAATAAGTTTCAAGCAGGCCAGCTTAGCACTTTCACTATAACTTATTTCTGGGATGTTTCAGACCTTAAAAATTTCCATATATAGAGGAGATATCGTGGTGTACATGTGGTACAAATTTCATATGTTGGTTCACTATATTTTCGTAGATATGCCCTGTGGAAGTTAGGGTTCCTAGATGGTCTTGAAATCAGTTTCAAACAAGTCAACTTGACATTTTCACTATAACTTGTTTTTTGGGACTCTTCAGACAATGAAAATTTCAAAGAACAGAGGAGACATACAAAAGTACCTCAGATAACAATTTCATAATCATATTTGAAAATTTGGATACATGGCAAGCTGTATAAGTTCATTCTTGGGAAGAGGCCCAAAACAACAGGTTTGAGAAAGTTACCATTTGTAAGTTCATTTTTTGGTCAGACATGGTGATGGAAGAGGTAACAAGAAGACATGTTGAAGGTTGGTGCAACTCACACAAAGAGATTGGTGTCTCTTTCTAAGTTGGTGCTTAGTAGTGGGGATTGGTGTCTCTAGTAGATTTTTTTCTATGAAGGTCTATAAAAGATTGGTGTATCTTGCTAAGTTGGTGCTTAGCGGTGGGGATTGGTGTCTCTAGTAGATTGGTGTCTACGAAGATCTATAAGAGTAGGTTAATGCCTACCAATATTTGTGCCAATGGGGATTGGTGTCTCCAGTAGTTTGGCACTTACAAATATTTGGAATAGTAGGTTGGTGCCTACAAATAATTATAAATATAAGTTTTGTGGTTTTCTCCCGAAAGGGTTTCCATGTAAATATTGTCTTCCATGTTCTACAATGTGATTGTTTTCTTATGATTGAAGAATGTTTGAAAAAGTAAAAAATTATCTTATACTAATTCACCCCTCCTCTCAGTATAAGCATGTGCTCAACATTAGCAATCATGATCTAAAATTTGTTCAGTGCATGGATATAACAATGTGTCTCTTGGGTGACTTGATGATGAATAAAGTTATGGGTGTTACCACTATCAATTAGGATAATGATTTCATGGTGCTTGATGTAGCAAATTAATTTGAGTTTGGGGAGCTTAAATATTAGTCAAGGCATGTAGGGAGATTTGGAGTTCCACATCTGGTTGATCAGGAGGGATGTCATCATCTGAATGAGGCATATGTTCTTGAGGGAGAGCATCACCATCATCTTCTGAAATTTCTTCAGAAATGACCATAAAAATTTTATGCTCCTTATTTTTGTGGCCAGGAAAATATTTGTCATCACAATTGTAAAAAAGGCCTTTAAGTTGATGTTCTTCCATTTTATCCTAATTTGACTTGTGGATATTGATAGAAGGGGATGGAAGAGAGCGGGTGGTGGTATTGGGATAGGGAATAAAGGATGGTTTTTTTTATTTGAGTAGTAACCACTTGTTGTGCTTCTCTAGCTTTGTGAGTGAGTTTGAGAAAAGTGGTAGGGCTAGACATCAATACTTAAGCACATATTTTTTCCTTCATACCACTAATAAAACGTTCTTGAAAAAAGGCATCCAATATTCCTTCACTGTAGAAATCCAGTTGCTCAAAAGCATAGATGTAGTCTTCATATGTACCCGATTGTTTAAGCTTGGTAAAGTGGCCCAAATGATGAGTATATATTTAAAAATGCTCATAAATATCCACGAAAAATTGAGTCCAAGAAATATAACCTCTATGGGAATTATTATTCCATTTCCACTATTAGAACCTATGTGGGAAAATATTGCAAAGAGAGTGGAAGGAATTATTCCTATTGCAAAATATATGCAATTCAATAGCGGTTTGGGATTGGAAAATGTTATGCTCCCTCTTTCAAATGCGGGCAACCTCAATACTCCTTCATGGATGAAAAGTATGGGGACCAAGTATATCCATAAACAAATATAACTAGATTGAGAGAGTACAAGAACACATGATAAAAATTTGTCTAAGAGTGAAAAACACCACCCCCTATGATATAATCCTAGCCAAAACAAGAATATATCCATTATAATTAATTTGAAGCATTGAGAAAACTGGTACATACAAAAAATGATATTCATGGACAACAATTTTAGTCTAGTTAGAATCAATGAAGATGAGCTAAAAAGGAAGAAGAAAATGTGTGACTAACAATGAAAGAAATGGTTTGAAGAGTGGGATATGGAGGAAGAAAAGTTCCCATTGATAAGAATGTGTTGAAAAATCATATTCAAGAGTGAAATGTGAAGGGAAAATGGAGAAAACACATGCACAAAAAAAGTGCTACATAGACAACTTCAATGGAGAGGAGGTGATTGAGGTGCAACATCACTTGAAGCTTAACAATCAATGATGTGAAAAGAAGGTAATAGAACAGTTGAGAAGAAACTCTAATCCAAGTGGATATTTTTACCAATAAAAATTAATGTTCTCAAATGTTGATGAAATGTCTCCATGTCGAAGAGCTCATCAAGACATTTCCAACACAACTTGAACGAGCTCAAACAGACATCGTATGAGAAAATTATGGTGTTATGAAGTTTTTGAAAAACATGCAAAAAAGTGACAGGGTGGACAAGTGGAAACATTAGTGACTGACACGTGGCATTATGGATAGGACACATAGCCATACATATAGGATAGTTGTCACACACCAAAATGTCACAACTAAGTGTCACACCTATTTACACCTAAGTGTTGCAAGTGTTGTAAAGTGTCATATGCACCTTACTAAGTGTTGCATGCACTTTGTCAAGTGTCGTATGCACCTTACTAAGTGTCACATGCACTTTACTAAGTGTCACAACAACTTGACACCATGAAAGAACATTTGTCGCAATCCATAGTCAATGTGGAGGAGAAATATATCATAAGAAGGTCAAAATATTATGTGCACATTAATTATTCTTTTTGTTAACTTGGAATAGATCTTGGGGAAACCCACTGGGTACTTCCCCTCATTTTGAGGATGGTACCCGAGATAAACCAGATTTTGTAGAAAGATGAGGATTTTTCGATAGCTTGCTCATTTAAGAGCTCAACATGTCACTTGCGGGAACTGAACCTGGGTGGGAGGGAAAACACCCCTCAACACAAACCACTCGGGATTAACCCAATTGACAACATGAATTATTCATTATTACTCATAAAAAAAAAATTAATTTAGTGTGAGAATCCACTTCGCATTTAGTTTCCTAATATCAAGGAGAAGGATGGTTGAGAGATTTTCTCAAACCAATATCCTAATTTCATGGATCTTGAGAGATATTTCCTCCCTAAAATCCTTGAGATATATTTCCTCCCTAAAATCCTTGAGATATATTTTCTCCCTAAAAATCTTGGAGATCCCAATTTACTGGATCTAGTGAGTGATCTTCTCCATGGTGGTTATGCCTCCAAATCCTATATAGAAAGGGAATTCCAAGGTAAAATGAGGAAGATTTTAGGTGTCAAATTGTTGATCCTGGGGGAAAGAATCCATTGAAGAATAAGCATTTTGATCTCAAGTATTTCATGCAAGGCCTAGATGAGGAGAGCTTGGAGAATATTGTGGTGACATCAACTTGATTTGTAAGTGCCTTCTTTTGTCTTTCCATTTAATATTAACTTGGCATATTCATTTCATTATGATTTCTATGATAATGTCTATGCTTAAGTCAAATCGGGTATAGATAGATCTAGTTTTTATCTAATGAAATCTAGTAGAAGTAGGAAGGTTTGCTTGCCTCTTGTTTTGCAGGTCTCTTTGGTTACTGAAGGAATTGGAACAGTTAGGGAAAAGTATGAAGCAGCGAGGACAAACTTTGGGAAATAGGTGTGTCTTCCTTCTTCTATTTATAGGTTAATGAAATAGATCTATAAGGAAAGTAGCAACCATTTGTTTACTTATGTGTTTGGACCAAAGAAGGGGTCTTGGTCCAAATGAGAGATTAACCTATCCAAAGGGGAGCTTAACCTATCCACAAGGTAATATTTCTCATAACAACAGGTGGCAGTACGGATGTTGACATGGCATACTAACTGGATTGTATGGATGTTGATGTGGCATGTTGACTAGGTTTTATGGATGTTGAATTAGCATGTTGAATGGACTGTATGGATGTTTATGCGACACTAATGTATCAGGATGATGTGGCACTAACATGGTGGAAGGTGTGGTAGGATGACTGCATAGGTTACGAGGGCTACCACATGGACCAATCAGAGGCTGCCAAGTGGCAGTCCCAATTTGACCAAAAGGGGCTTATCAACCCCTAAAGGTTTGGGCGGGTGGATCGAACCCTTGACCTATTCGGCACCAATATAGTGTTTTACCATTAGACCAATGGTTGTTTTTTGTAATCAAAGAGAAAGAAATATCATTTAAAGTATATTTGTTGTTTTATATCCAAAAGTGGAAGGTCTGCGATCTTGACCCTGCGACCTTCTCCCAATAGTTACAATGATTTAATAAATGTGTTGAACTTCTTACTTGTAATAGCATATGAATGATATTATATTTAACATGTGAATATTTTCCTACACTGAAAAATCCCAACGGGCAGAGGTTCGAACCCAGGACTTCCAACTATTTAACCAAGAATCTTTACCACTAGGCCATAGGCTTAGAACTTGAAAGGATTGGTTGAAAGTTTGTAATTAAACAGATGTTTTTCCTGTTTAACTTGAAGAAATGAGGTTTTGAGGCCATTTCTTGGCATCTTGAGAGTAGGAAAAGGTTTTTTGGAGAGCCATTATTGTTGTAGCAAACCTGAAGACAAGTTTGGTTGCATGTTGGAGACCAAATTGATGTAATTAAGAATTTGATATCTTAATGGAGTGGTCATTGTAACGATCCTCCTCGTTACGACGACAAACCTCTTATAACAAGTGCAAAAAAAAAAAAAAATGTTTTTAAAAGTGTGTGCGCACGTGTACAAGGGAAATAAACACATTGGATTCTGCGTCACCTCCCGATGACAAACAAGACGCAACCATGATGAACACAACACGACGACCTAAGATGCACCTCAAGTAATTGCATTCATTTAATGACAATCATTCGACAAATGAGTAAGACTGACTACCCGCTCGTCCTACCCTACAATGGTTAGGACCTCCAAGACACATAAGCAATGCTCAAGCCCAGGTTCCCATCGATTTTAACCATTTAAGGTCTCATGGCTGACAACTGTTCTGAGGAACATGGAGGTCTCTACAACCCGCCCGACACAAGCAGACCAAGCGACAAAAGGATTGCAACCAAGTACAACAAAAATTAATGAACAACCACGACCTCTACAGAAGGTGCAAGTCTGAAGGACTCCGACAACAACCAACCATAATCAATCCATGCAACTAGCTAAATCCACAGAGTCCACAATCATCGATTCATCATATAATAATCAAGTTTACAAGTGAGGATGGACAGGTTTAATCAATCTAGATTATCATAAATGCAGTCCTAAATATCAATAATTAGAACAATTTGTTATATCTTGACAAAATTACGATTACGCTACTTGTACTGAATGTCTTGCAAGTATCAATTCTATATCAACTTAATGTCAATAAATAGGTATTGTAATTCCATCATATTTAATCTTGTCCATACAAAACTGATTAAGCACAAAAATGGATAAGGATGATTAATCTTTTATAAATATGGATTCTCACTATTAGTTGCATGCCCTAGGTTCTAATCCTCATATACATAATAATTTAATTTGTCCTTTTAAATCAATGATAATCAATGCACTTGTCCTTTTGTGCCTTCTAAACCACTATTTAGTGACATTTTTTTTTTAAATAACTAATCACAATTTAAGTTATCCTTTGCTATACACTGATGATTATTCAGGAGCTAAGGTCTATTTATTTATCATGATTAATAATTATTGGTTATGAACTAAGATTTTATGTTTATTTATTTTAGTTATTAATAAATAAAATGTTATTTTATCATTATGTTTTTAATAACAAGATTCATCGATGTTGTAACACTGGTTCCCTTCTTACGTTCAAATTCATAAATTTATTGAAATGATGATACGCATCCCTGCCTTAAATTTATATCAATTCATGCCAGTAAATATACCACATAAACTTTTAAAACGATACCCCAATTATATGAAGACAAATTCCTTTTTATCCGAATTATGGATAGATTGTAAGATTATTAGTCTCGCAATTAAACACAAACAATTTGTTTATATGTAATGACTTATACCTTTAAATTCTGACTGTCTGGGATCCTTACAATATTAAAAATGGGATGGAAGGAGTACTGAAATGCCATTAAATTCAGGTCGAACTGAGGTAATGGTTTCTTAACCAACACGCTCTGGCAGTTTAAACGAGGGCGGGTAGCTGGTCAACATCAGGCAATCGAATCAACTGGCACAAAAATATCAGTTAATATCCAAACTACAAAATGAGATCAAGCACAGATAAATATAAGACTTGAATGGAAAATGTTTTATTTAAGAATACCATGCATATCGTGGCTATGATGAATCAAAGGCATTTGGAAGCCCATCCATCTTTTAAATCCAAGGTTATTGATTGGCTTGCTCTTAACAACAGCCTTCCCGTAAAGGATAGGCTTTAACGCTCTAGTTTCACACAGACATAAAATAAAACTCTACCATACCTAAATAGTTTAGTGGATTCAATTTAAAATCATCAATATTGAAGTGTGTAAATTTCTTAATATATGAGTTAGAGTTTTCTGAAAAACACTTTGTAAATAGAATTTGTTTTTTTTTAAATGAAGTCAGACTACACTTTTAGCAAAGTAACTATGATTTGTTATTATAAAAGTTAAATACAAAAAGTACATTCTTCATTTCTACAGTTGTGTAGTCATCTTCATTTTAATGAGGATTAAATGGAATAACAAATAAGGTTAAATTGAATGACAAATAAGCATAGATAAAATTCGACTGTCAATTGTTTCAGCTGAAGTGATTTGACTTTGAAATACTATTAAGAATTATTTTTTTGATCACCCACATCCATCCTTAGAAGTCAGACTACACTTTTAGCCACCTAACTGTGATTTGTGATTAAAAAGACCTACTCTAAACCAGTAATGTAAAGTTGTATGATGTACCCCTCCGACTTGAATTTGAAGTGCATAGTTATGGAACAATCCGGAATTCTGTTGGGTACCCACGCCCAAATGAAATTCAGAACCAGTTTTTCAACGAAAAAGGCCTAAGAAGGAATTCACCAGGACAAAATCGCCCTTACCCCCAACACAGAATGAATTCTTCCAGAACGACTTCTACCGAATCAAACCACAACAAAAATGCCATAAATGAAATAGACAGAGCCAAGGTTTACAGGAACCATTTCACCGAACGAGAAGCCATTATGCACTAACATTGTAAAATCGCCATTTGAGGTACGAATTATAAATTTGGCATCGAAATACCGTCACTGACATGCCTAGAATATAAATTCGTTGTTGCAATAACTTCTTATCATGCAATGGCTATCCAGGATACGATATAACAAAAAAAAAAAATTCTATATCAAGGGAGGCCACGGCCATTACACACTACACTTATCACAAGACATCTACACATTAACACACGGTGATGGTTATCCACGGTATTATGCATAATATTAACCCACAGTAACCTACCACATTAACACATAGAATTATGCACAAAATCCACACCCTGTCTACGAGTGTTAACTCACAGTAAGGTTTATACACTGTAATTATTAACCCACAATAATAATAGAGCTATGAAATACACCGCATCCCTACGTATACAACTTATAAATATAACTGATTTGTAGCAACCCATACAAAACGAAATTTGCCAGAACGAATTTGCATTTACACCCATCAAGGAACGAATTCAATTTTTCTTCATCTATTTAAATAACAGAGGTAAATAACTTTATTAATAGAGGTAAGTAACAACGGTAAAATTTTATTATCTCGCCAATAGCAGAGGTAAGTAACAGCGGTAAAAATTTCATTATCATGAGGTTCTTCAATAGCTAATTAGTTGCAATTCATACCCAAGAAACCTATAGAATATAAAATTGTACATGATTTACCACAATAATACTGTATCATATGAGAAATTTTAAATAAAAATAGCACTTACAGCAGCTACAATTGTAATCATTGAGTAAATAAATAAAAATAGCCAATCAATCCATTTACACCGATATACCGATCCCAGCATAAGTTGTAATGCATTCTATTCTACTAAAATATAAATCATACCGTTGCCTTATCGCCCGCCTCGAATGACGTCCACGCGCTCCGTGTCGCTCCAGCTCGTCGACTGTCGAGACCTCACCGGTACCTCCTAGCCAACGCTAGGGGTACTCTGCTTCCCCCTTAGGCCCCTGATCCGTAAAGGGGCCACACTATCCAGATGGTATGTCTAGCTCCCAACTCGCCTCGCAAGGCCGAGCTACCACTCCTATCCGAGCTGGAAAACCCAACTCCTCACAAGTAAATCGGTCAAGTCACTAATCCGGCAGTGTTACGTTACGCTAACCACCGATCTCCCTCTTCCTTCTCCTCTCTCTCTTTTATAGAATTTTAGAACTTTTATTCTTTCCCTAATCTCATTAAATTTTAAGTTTTAATAAAAATCTTTCAAAAATTCTCCTTCGTACAAGTGTCATCCATCCCCCACTTTCCTCCAATAATTCTTTTCTTTAAATTAATAATTGTCTCATTTCCCTCACCCACCTAGAGTTGCTCCTATTTTTACTTCTAGGTGTCCCTAGATTCCCTTACAGGTTTTAAATACTTTCCCTAAAATGATGTTGCTAAATTAGTTCAATTTAGAAGGTTCTTTATTGCAGATTCTTTACTAAGTTGACCTTGCTTTTTACCATAGTTCCCTTCTTTCCTTTATTATGTTTTCTCCATTCCTTAGTTTCCTAATTTTTATTATTCCCTTCTTTCCCCTTTTTATTAGAGCCAAAAATGGCAGTTGTGAAAATTAGCCTCTTTTCCTTTTTATTAATAATTTAACATCTTTTAAAAC
>JASDQU011377182.1:7755-19506 GCA_032191745.1 Picea mariana
AATCTGCTGGCCCTGTCACTCACAATAGTCTTGGGCAGTCCATGCAACCTAAAGACTTCCCTAAAAAATAAATCTTCCACTTCTGATGCACTGATCTCTATGGATATGAAAAAAAAATAAGCGAACTTGGTCAAGCGATTTTCCACCGCAAAAATGTTATCCTTACCATGCACCTTAGGAACCCTTGTTATGAAATCCATAGATATAATCTCCCATTCGTGTTCTGGAATGGGAAGAGGTTGTAATAAACTTGTTGGATGGGTGTGTTCTTGCTTATTTTGTTGATATGTGGCACACTCCCTGATGTGGAACATAACATCCTCCTTGAGGCCCTTCCACAAGAGCCTTTCTCTAACCTGCCTGTAAGCCTTGAGAAATCCCCGATGCCTTGCTAATGGTAAGTTATGGAATTCTTACAGTACTTCTCCTTAAATTTGGATTTAGGAACCAAATAAATTATTCCCTTATAATAGGTGATGTCATCCACAATCCTGTACCTGTCATCCTGGACTTGACCATCCATCAATTCCTATGAAAATATATTTTTTGAATATTTCACCAAAAGATGTGATTTCCAATCAAGTGATACCTATGACATGGAATAAGATGAGGGTCTTCTAGATAAGGCATCTTATACCGCATTGTTTTTTTCCTTGACAAACTCTATGTCAAATTTATTAGCTTGAATCCTACTCACCGATTTGTGTTGCCTCTCATTGATTTCCTTTTGCTCTAAGAAGTACTTGAGGCTGTTATGATCTATTCTAACCACAAATTTCACTCACACCAAGTATTTTCTGAATTTGGCTAGAGCATGCATTATAGCTAGCATCTCCTTGCCATAAATAGTATATAGTATCTTAGGCCCTCTTAGTTTTCGACTTTCATATGCAATAAAATGCATGTTCTGCATGAGTATAGATCCAATTCCGTCGCCTGATGTATCACACTCTAATATGAATGGTTGAGAAAAATATGGTAAAGATAGAACTAGGAAAGTGCTAATTACCTTCTTTATTTTGTCAAAAGTCAAATTTTCTTCATTACTTCAATTAAATGTGGCATTTTTTGTCAAATCAGTCAATGGTGTGCATAGCTGAGAGAAACCTTTAACAAACCTTGTAATAGCTACAAATTCCAAGGAATCCCTTTATCTCTATAAGTGTTTTGGTTGTGAGCCAATATAATATAGATTGGATCTTCTCCTAGTGAACTTGCACCCCCTTTGCCCCAATGATGTGACCCAAGTATAGAGCTTCAGTCATCCAAAATTCACATTTGGATTCTTTGGCATACAATGCTCGTTCTTCCATAATGCTTAAGATATCATCCACATGCTTGAGACAATCCACCCATGTTCTTCTATATATCAACAAATCATCAAAGAAACCTAGAAGACATTTCCTTAATTGTTTGTTGAATATATGGTTCATGCAAGATTGGAAGGTGGATGGCGCATTGGTCAAATTTACAAAAGGAATGACTAGAAATTCATAATGTCCATAGTGACATCTCAAACATGTCTTTTGTATATCATGTTCCCTCATCCTGATTTGATGGTATCCAGAGCGCAGTTCAATCTTGGCCAAATACACTACGCCATGTAGTTCATCCAATATCTCATCTATCCTAGGAACAAGATGCCTATTTTGATGATTTTCTTGTTTAAGGCCATGTATTCAGTACACATGTGCATGGAACCATATTTTTTCTTGACCAATACAACTGAAGATGAAAAAGGGATAGAACTAGGTATAATATGACCCATGTCTAATTATTCTTTGATACCTTTCTCTATTTCATCCTTGAATTTTTTTGGGTTCCTGTAGGGTGTGGTAACGATTGGTTTTGCTCCTTCCTCCAACTCAATGATGTGCTCAAATCCCCTATCTAGTTCCTTCCTGGGGGAATTTTCCCAAAAACCTTCTCATGCTAATTAATTATTCCTTGTATGTCATGTGAATATTAATTTTTCTTTCCTTGAGTGTTTTGGGTGACAACCAAACACTCTGTTTCATAAGCAACATCCCCATGCCTGAAAACAACTTTCATGCACTTTGTTGAAACCACCTTGGGTGTATTCTCTGTCATTCCCTTCAAGGTTGCCCTATTTCCTTCTTGAGAGTTGAAGGAGATATCCATGGTGTTGTAGTTAGTAATTATGGGACCCAAGGTGCTAAGCCACTGAACTCCAAGTATCGCATTCATGTCTGGAAGATACATCACATAGAAGTCCTGAGTTAAACTGTACATTCCCAAAGTAAGTCTCATCTAGGGAATATACTTGTCACAAGGAATGGTGTGACCTCCTACTACCTCCACCGAAAATACCTCAAACTCCACAATGGGTAGATGTCTCTTGTTCACTAAGGCAGAATCAATGAAATTATGGGAAGCTCCACCATCAAGGAGCATTGTAATCCTTTGTCCTTGTAGGAGTCCTCTTATTTTGAAGGTACTAAACCTTTGCACCCCATGGATTGATGTTATAACAACCTTCTTAATCCATGGTTGCTTTCACACTATATTTTCTTCACCATCCTCCTGTGTATGCTCTTCATCTGTTTGGGCTATCTCCATATTTCGAATATGTGCAACCTCATATTCCACTTCCTCGATATCTGAGAGTACCTCAATGTAGTGTATTTTCCCCTTTCCCATACATCTATGCCCTATATCCCAAGATTCTTTACAATTATAATAAAGTTGTTTCCTTCTCAACTCCCTTATGGTGGCTTCATCTAACCTTCCTTTGCATTTATCTGCAAATTTTGACTCCCTTCCTCTTGGGACAAGAGGTGGTCTTAGAGTGAACTTGTTTTTCTCTGTTTCTCCTGCCAAATCCTTGGTCCTCCAAATTGCATCCTGTAATTTGGTAGGCTTAAAATCCTCGATAGACCCATGTAGGCTTTGTTAGGCCCTCAGAAAAAAACATCATTAGCCTAGCCTCTGAAACATCTAGGACCATCACCAATATCCTCTAAATTTACTCTATGTATGCTTCAACTGATTTTGTTTGTCTAAGTTGGGTGAGCTCTCTGAAATGAGGTTATAGGTCATCCCGATCAAACATGCTCATGAGTATTTGTGTGAAATCCTTATAGGAAGTGATCTACGCATTCCCTAAGTTGGTCATCCCACGGTACCACCATTCATGGGCATTTCCTTCAAAGTATAGGGTAGAAAATTTAATGAAATCCAACTCCATCATAGGGTTAAGCTTTAAAATTCCCCCTATGAAACTCCATAGGAATTGCTCTATACTTGATTCCACAATACTCTAATAGTGTGACCTGCCTCTTGAAATATGCATTGAAGCATGCATTCTATCTTTCATACTCTTCAAAGTTATCTTCTACATCCACACGACCCTGAACATCCTGCTGCTATGTATCCATGAAACTATACATATAAGGCCTAGGTGTGTCGCTATTATTCCTTGGTATACTATTAGTTGCACCCCCAAAGATAATTTATCCTTTAGTATGAGTTACGTCATTAGATTCCACTTGATACCATTCTTCTCCATGAGAACCACTAGCTCCATTGTTGACTCCATAGTGAGGTGTTTCTTTACCATGTACCATATGCATGAGTAGTTGTGAAATCATGTCTTGTTCTGCTTCTAAGGAGGTATGTACGTTTGACAAGGTGGTTTTCATCTCATTTTTCCCCTTGACAAGTGCTCTTGTGACTCTTGCAAGTGATGTCTAATTTCAAACCATTTCCTTTCAATAGAATGCTTCAATTCCTGAACTATGTTTTCCACATCAACCCATTTGTCATTACCATCCCTTGTTTCATGTCTCTCCTCCATTTCTGGATTTGTCTCTAGTTCCCTTTCCTTTATTTGCTTCTTCCTTCTGTTGTATCCTTCCATTAGAAACCCTCACAAGATGGGAGGATTTACGCATTTATACCACTAAAATGTTACCAAGAAGGTCTACCAGGAAATTAGAGGTTTATTTCTTTTCTTTTTATGGTATTTTGATAAAAAAATTGTTGTTTTTTTCTTCTTAGTGCATTGGGATAGAATTGTATATTTTTACAGCAAGAAAATAATAGAAGTATAGAAAATAAGATATACACAATGATATGCAATAGAAATAACACAAGAACTAACCACAAATACCTCATATATGTATTTTATTTAAATATATAGTTGACCTCGGTACATGAGATGATCATATCTGGAATAGAGATGGAAATATAATGTGAGTGGCTAGGAATACCTCCAAGATACAATTATGATAGTGAGAGATGACCTCCTCTATAATCCCAACTRYAKAAATAAGAAAAGGAAGATCATTTTYTTTCCCTTCTATACTCTGAGTGGCYATTCTCRTTGAGTTGCACCCCTTCTCTGGSTGGAAACACTCTAGGAAATTTGGCCTCTAAATATATGGTCTCCAAACCCTTGTAAATAGCTTTCAATCTATAGATTCGAATATGGAAAACTCATAAGAAGATATTACTTGGTCATAGCTACATATTTGACCCTCCTAATTTCTATATCTCCCAGGACAAGTGCATGCTCCTTAAAAGATTCATCCAACTTGAGTAATAAATCAATATGCAGAGATAAACCCCCAATCACTGAGGAGAAAATGTGCTCTAGTGATGGAAAAAACCTATGTAACAATATCTAGTTCAGATCCCCAATATCCTAGCCAAATCAAACTCCTCTTCTTTCAGGAGTGTGCCCCAAACCTGTATAAATACTTTAGATCTTCTCCCTTACTCCAAAATTAACCTATGAAACTGTTATGAACTAAATATAATGGTGAGGGTGAAATATTTCACCACCTTGGCCAAGCTTGGATCAGGAATAGAGGAATCTTTCACCTCCTTGTTGACCTCTAGGGTTTGTTGACTCAAAACCCTCAAAACGTGTAAGATGGAGAGCTCAATATGCAAAGTGAGAAATGTCAAGAATGAGGAGTGAGGCACCTCCCTCTCCATTTCTACTCCAACTTATAATTTTCATTTAAATTATTTAATTGGCTTCTAAGGTCTATTATTTTATCTTTATCATCTTAGTCAATTATCTTTTATTTTATTTTTATTGAAAGCCACTTTAGTAATCTAACTTTAACACCTTAGTGACCATTTACTCCCTTAATTCCCTTTTCAATGAGACTATAGTCTAGGGGAACAACTAGAATACTGAGTCTCTCAATATCCTTGTCAATTGGAAGGGGATATTACAAAAACAAAT
Organism: Picea mariana; assembly: GCA_032191745.1. Classification (NCBI taxonomy): domain Eukaryota; kingdom Viridiplantae; phylum Streptophyta; class Pinopsida; order Pinales; family Pinaceae; genus Picea; species Picea mariana. Next base: position 12,974 of record JASDQU011377182.1, read on the forward strand.
GGGTTGTTTTGTTTTAAAATTAGAAGAGTGTTTATATAATTTCGCTTATTCGGCAAAAAAATTCTTTTAAATTTCATACAAACTATGTTTGAAGTTAGGGTTTAATTATTCTCTTAGGAATTTTTCTCATGAAACTTTATTTCGAAGGGTTTTGATCATGGAATATTTGATAAAAGGAAAAATCATAAATAAAATGAATTCAGACTCACTAAAAAATTAGAACTTTGACTTGTAGAAAAAACTACCCTTACAAGAAATTGAGCAATTTGATTTGAATGTCCCATATATAAGACCCTTGGATGGTAAATTAGATAAATTGAATTATGATTAAAAAGCACATTGAATAAAAGGCATGTTGGTCAATACCCAATTTAGTCTTTTTTAGTTTAAGTTGGGTTTGCATAATCTAGCTCCTACTTTATTAATCAATTTATATGGATGAAATGATATTAGAAAAGAGTGATGGGTTAAAAAATAAAAGGACCATTGTATAAAAAATTAAAAATAAAAGTAAAAATGGATAGTTGTGTAAAAACTAGCATAGATCCATCTTAAACCTGAATCTATCAAGGGATGATACAAATCAAATCTCTAGAGATGCAAACCTTTAACCTTTCCTCTATCACCTAGAGGGATTTGATACCTCTTGAAGTTAAAATAAATCTATGTTGATTTAATACTAAAGTGTTAAAAAATATTACTATTATAAAATATATTAATATATGTTTTAATATTAATATATTTTACAATATATTAAGATAGTAACCACTACATTGTTTTGGTGATCTATTAATTAAATCTAGAGAAAATATATTTATATATATATATATATATATATATTATTATAATAATATATATTATTTATTTCTTTATTATTATTATTTTAATATTGTATTATTGTTTTAATACCTTATGTTATATGAGTTCATCTCTTCCATACTCAACTATCGAGGGACTTTCCCCCCAAAATCATGGAGTAAAATTGATTACTGTAAAATAAATTAAAGTGAAAAGGGTAGATTAGAACAAAAGTAGTAGATAGAAAAGGGAGGGGAATTAAAGACTGAAACTAATTAGGAATCAAATTAAAATTAAAATCAAGAAACAAGAAGTAGAAACAGAGTAATAAATAAATCAATAAATTTTCTCCAATATCATAATGGCTAGTAAAATTCTTAATATATTTGAACCCGACACTTTTTTGTTTCTCTGATAATGAGTGGAGTGTCTACTTTCAAAAATAATTATGCATCATCAAAGAATAAAAACACGATATCAATATTAATTTTTTTTTTGTCTCTCTGATTATGAGTGGAGTGTCCACTAAAAATATTTAGCGTTTCAAATTCTAGTACATAGTTTACTTCCAAAAACAATTATGCATCATTCAAGAACAAAGACATGATATCGATATTAATTTATTGAAAGAATGTATAAACATATTAAGTTTAATGATTTATTAAAAAACATAAATTATTTGAAAAAATAAATATTAAATAATATTTAATTTTAATATTTGAAAAAATTAAATATAAATAATTTTAAATGAAAATTTATATTTATTTATATTTAAATTTAAATTAATTTAAATTTTATAAAATCAACATAGATCCATCTTAATTCGGGAGGGATAAAATCTTTTGAGATGGAAATCTTTAACCTTTCCTCAAGTTTTACATTCTAAAAACTGTTTTCAGGTAGAGATATTTGATATCTATGTTGATTTAATACATTAATATTAAAGTATTCTAAAATATTATTATTATAAAATATATTAAAATATTTTATTATTATTATATATATAGATATAGATATAGATAATTTTTTATTTTTTATTATTATTTTAATGAGTCATATTAGAAGAACATTTCTCATAGAACAGCGTAGAGAACTTTTGGGGAAATTAAAGATAAATGTATATTAAATTAAATTTTACTTTTAATAAAAATTATTATAATAAATATGAATAATTTTTATTATCTATATATCAATTGAAAAATAATTAAAAAAAAAATAAATAATTAAAAAAAAAACTAAATAACAAAGATCAAAAGATTAAAGACTTCCACATTAGAAAAAAGGACCCTACTACTAATAAAATGAACAAGATCATGTGACATGTAATCGACTTATAGGAACTCCATAGTAAGGATTTCTCATTACTTGAAAATATTTAAAAAATATTAACATAATGTATAAAAATTAATGTAAAATTTATTTAATTACCTTTTATAATATATTAAATTTGTGTACATTTATAAGAAAAATGAAAATTTATTCTATGACCTGCATATGAAGTAGGAAGATAATCAGGCTTCACAACCAATAATTTTCCACTTGGAGACTAATCACAACAACTCTACTGTTGTTGTACCTGTTGGACTATGATCCACATTGGATCTGACGAATTTATCATCTTCACCTTTATGTTTGAAGACCAACTGAAACTGAGCAGGAACTCAATTTCTCCCTGGTTACTACCTTTGTTAACATGTTTTCAAGATTCTGGCTAGTATGTATCTTTTTTAAGTTCAATTTTTCATCTTCCAAGAGAGATCGTTTGAAATGGTACCTGAGTTGTATATGCTTAGTCTTAGAATGGAAGGCTGATTTCTTTGCAAGATGAATGGAACTCTCGCTATCACAGTACAACCTGTTATTATCCTGCTTCTTTCTCAAATCCTCCATAAACCTCTGTAACCAACTCATTTCTTTACTAGACTCTGTAGCAACAACATACTCTTCTTTCATTGTTGAAAGGGCAACAACCTTTTGCAGTTTAAAAATACAACCTATTGTTGTTCCACCTATAGTAGAAACATACCCTGTGGTGATCCTCTTGTTATCTTTATCACCTACCATATCTGAATCAACATATCCTTGTAGAACAATGTTTGAACCTCCAAAACATAATGAATGAGTAGAAATACCTCTCAAATACCCGAGAATCCACTTTACTGCGTCCCAATGTTCTTTACCTGGATTGTTCATATAGTTGCTCACAACTTCCACTGCATGTGCAATATCTGGTCTTGTGCACACCATATCATACATCAAGATGCCAATTGTTGACAAATAAGGGACCCTCGACATGTATTTTATCTAATCCTGTGTCTTGGGACACGTTTCCTTGATTAATTTGAAATGGACAGCCAAATGTGTACTAAATGGTTTTTCATTCTACATTCTAATCCTCTCCAACACCTTTTCTATGTACTGACCCTGAGACAATGTCAATTTGTGAATTTTCATTTCTCTTGTTATTATCATACCAAATATTTTCTTTCTAGCACCCAAATTCTTCATCGCAAATGAATTGAATAATTTATTTTTGAGAACATTTATATCTTGCATGTTAGACCCTGCAACAAGCATGTCATCTACATACAATAAAAAGGTAATATAGCTTCCATTTTATATCCTTTTAAAATAAACACAATGAATAGAATGACATCTACTATAACCTTATTATGGCATAAACCTATCAAAATTCAAATACCTCTGCCTTGTAGCTTTCTTTAGGCCATACAAGCTCTTCTTCAACCTGTATACCAAATTCTCCTTTACTTTGACCTCATACCCCTATGGCTACTGCATATAAATCACTTCATCCAAATCCCCATGGAGAACAAATGTTTTTACATCTAACTGTTCAAGATGAAAATATTCTACTACCACAAGACTTAAAATAGTCCTAATTGAATTCATTTTAACAATAGGATAACATATTTCATCAAAATATATACCTTTCTTTTGTGCAAACCCCTTTACAACAAGTATGTCCTTGTACCACTTTTTGCCTCCATCTTCTTCCTTCTACCTGTAAACCCATTTATTATGCAATTATTTTTTTCTTGTAGGAAACTGAACTAAGTCCCAAGTGTGTTTATTTACCAAGGAATCTGTTTCGTCTTTCATGCCTTTCTCCCACTTTTTTTTAGTGTCAACCTCCATTGCATCTTCATAACTTTCTGGTTCACCATAATCAGTGAACAATAAATAATACAATGAATGAGAGTATTGTTTAGGGGGTCTACTTAATTTGGTAGATATTCTAACAAAACTTGCAGGAGTTTGAGGTACTTGTTTCTCCTGTTGTTATACATTTTGATTTTCAAGTACCTTTGGAATTTCATTTTCTTTTATTTAATCAAGCACCGTGTATTCTGGTTTTTCTTTTTCCTATTTATTTCCCTGCAAATGATATTTATACATGACCTTATCATTGAATATGACATCTCTACTCCTAATGATTTTGTGATTTTCATAATCCCATAAACAATAACCAAAATCATTAACATTGTATCCAATAAAGGTACACTTCTTGGATTTTGCTTCAAGCTTTGTTCTATTTTCTTTATCAATATAGGAAAATGCTTCACAATCGAAAGTATTCATAAATGAATAGTTTATCTTTTTACCTGTCCATGCCTCCTCTGGAATGCCACCATTCAAAGAGCTTGAAGGTCCTCTGTTTATTAAGTAAATAAAAATATCTACAACATCTTCCCAAAAATGTAAGGGAAAACCAACACGCAATCTCATAGTCCTTGCACGTTCCATGATTGTCTCGTTCATCCTTTCTGACACACCATTTTATTGTGGTGTTCCTAGAACTATATTCTGTCTATGAATCCCATCGTATGAAAAATAATCATCAAACTCCTTGTTGCAATATTCACCTTTATTGTAAGATATGAGACACTTCAAAATTTTTCCTATCTCATTCTTATCTCTCAGAGATAAGATGTCACCATTCTAGCGAGTCTTTCACTCTGTATTTTACAGTCTTTGTACATTTTCGCTCATTAATAGAAAATTGTGTATTGTTGTATATTTGTGTCTATGGTTGCATCTCTCATAAATTTCTATTATAATATTTGATATCTGAGATATCTCTATACATTTATTTATTATATCTCTGCTCTCATTTCATGCCGAAAATAATCTGGATCAATGGTATTAGAGAAGGCTACTCTTGATCATTTTTTTCAATGCATGTCGCCGATGAGGTTCAAGTATATCAAGTTGGGTATCAAGATTTTCTCTCTTGAATATAATCACTCTCGCACGCCCAAGAAAACCTCCATGGAGGAAGAAAATAAAAACGACGGAGTAGACGACTCTATCAATCTATTGCTTGAGCAAGCTCTCACATGACAGAGGGACGAAATGATGGAGAATTTTTCCCACATCCTTCAACGCCTACCAATAGGAACATGAACATATTCATCAAAAAACCACTTCGGAAGCACCTCTCCTTTCAAGGTACAGGTTAATTTTGATATTCCCCTGTTTGAAGTTCAGATAGATGTGGATGCCCTAGACAAACCATTGAATTTGCTAGAAGGTTGTTTCTCTGTTCACCATTTTTTTGTTGGAGTTACTTCACACACACCTAGGATTTATTTTACCTAGGGTTTTTCATTTTTTATTAGTCATAATTAGTCATTATCCAGTATCATATATTTTAGGGGATAATATTCCACCTAGAGAATATTCTCTTTCAGTTGACATTTCAGTTTGACTAGTTGAGTTGAGTTTAGATGCTGCATTGGTTTTTTCACCATGCAACATTGGGATCATCACCATGATAATTTGACCTTGCCTTGGTATCATCACCATACTGGCACNCACATTACCCTTGATTCCTTGAGTTAACTCCTCACTACTCTATGTTCAGTCAGTTAACTGAAGACTAGTTGACTAGTTAACTCAACTAGGTGGCAGTTCACTCCCGTAACTTCCTGAGAGACTAGACTAGGTGGAAGTTCACTCTTGTAACTGTTGGTGTTTGTCCATATCACTCTAGACCACCACTATGGTGCATTGTTTCTCCTCCAATGCACATTCATTTATTTATACAAAGTATATCATGTGTAAATCATTCATTATTCACAATGGTTAATGTGAATTCTTTCATTCTTTCTCTCCTTCTTCTTGTTTCTCCAATTCTCTATGAAAATGTGTGTATTATTGTTTAGCTAGATATATTTTGTGTAGTTTCAACACATTTAAAGGAATGATCATGGACACCACAGGATGGGGCAAGTTCTTTGGGGATGGTAAAAAAAACTTGGTGGCAGGAGAGGATAGATTGGAGGTTAGGATGCACAAAAGGTGTCTCAACAACATGAATGGAGTGGAGTTGGGATATAATTCCCGAATGACTATTTTTGAGGAGATTTTCCATGTGATGGGAACTGATTATCTCAAGGGAGCCTGCGATGATGCCTTGGAAATTATACCGTTGTCCCTCTTGTTGGAATTGCATGGTTAATTCCTTAAAATCCATGAGAATGTGGCCTAGAGTGTGTAACCATTCAACACCAAGAACAATGTCACAACCACCCATGTATATAGAAAACATATTGGATTTCAGGTGATATTGACCAATTTGGAGTCACACATTTTCACATCGTCCCCCACATTTTATGGAACCACCATCGACAATCATGATTTGAAAATTATTGATGGCATGAATGTAACAATTGAATTCTTGGGAAATGCGGCAATGAATAAAGTTATGGGTT
>JASDQU011377183.1:9612-21586 GCA_032191745.1 Picea mariana
GAGCATTCATAAGGGACCTGTGTAATTGTTCGAAGGGTTCCAGTTCGGAACCAAAAGAGCCATTTCGGATCCTAAATCAGAAGATCCTGACCGGGAGGTCACGCAACCGTTAGGAGGGATAGGGGGTCTGCATCAGGTGGTATCAGAGTGCATTTTCGTCTGTATATTTCAGGTGAAGGAGGAAAAAGAAGGAGACAGAAAGCTCGTAGCTATACTCTATGTGTGACAGACAGTCAACACAATGCCGCTAAGAAGACGAGATCCACCTTTAGCCAACCGTGCTGTAGAAAGGGAGATGCGAGAGTTTCGTGCCCGAATGGAAGCAATGGAAGAAGCACAGAGAAGAGAACCTGACGTTGGGGATGTCAGTGATGCAGAAAGTGAAGAGGTTGAGGTTGAAGAAGCTGTAGGAGAGGATGCTGTAGAAGAACGTTTGTTGAGAGCAGTTTCCAGATTGGGAGGCAAAGCTAAGATAGAGGTCCCCATGTATGAGGGAAATATATATGTTGAAGAACTGTTGGACTGGATAAGGTCCATGGACAAACACTTCGACTATGAAGATGTCGATGAGGAAAAGAAGGTGAAACAGGCAGTCACTAGGCTAAAAGGTCATGCAACATTGTGGTGGGAAGAACTGTAGGCTGAGAGGAGAAGTAAAGGAAAATAGAGGATAAAGAGTTGGGACAAGATGGTAGCCAAGCTTAAGGCTAATTTCATACCCAATGACTACCAGATCAATCTATTAAGGAAGCTACAGAACCTGAGTCAGAAAGAAATGACAGTCAAGGAGTACACTGAGGAGTTCTACAGGCTGAACATCAGAACTGGACAAAGGGAGAGAGACGAAGAAAAAGTTGCCAGGTATGTAAATGGCTTGAGATATGAGATCCAGGATGAGCTTAGCATGATGTCAGTAAGGACTGTGGAAGATACTTATTAGTTTACGCTGAAGGCAGAGGAGAAGCTGGCCAAAAAACAGAACCAACAAGGAAGAGGTAAGAGCTCGATCCCAAGCAAAAGTAAGGGATTTAACCGTGAAAGAGCACATTAGTCTAAGGACGAGGCTGAGAAACCACACAATCACTTGGAACGAGGAGGAAGTTCACGAGAGAGACAGAATGGTGGAAGAAACTCTTCTAGAGGAAGGGGCAGAGGAGGAGTAAGGTGCTATAACTGTGGAAAGATAGGGCACATGTCTTGGGAATGTCCCGAGAAGAAGAAGGAAGGAGGAGAAGCTCACATTTTAGAAGCACAACAAAGAGATGTTGAAGCAGAGGGAGCAGAGGATGGAGCATCCCTGATGTTGAGAAAATTTCTCTTAAAACTAGAGGTGGAAATTGAAAAACCAGTGCAAAGAAATAGTCTCTTAAGGACATCTTGCAAGACTAAGGATAAAGTATGCAAGGTGATCATTGAAAGTGGGAGTACTGACAACCTAGTATCCACAGAGATGGTGGAGAAATTGGAGCTGAAGACAACTGCACATCCAAGGCCACACAAAGTCTCATGGCTGCAAAAAGGATACCAGGTAACAATCACTAAACAATGTCTGGTTGAAATTAAAATAGGAGGGTATAAAGATGAAATCCTATGTGATGTAATTCCCATGGATGTATGCCATATTATGTTGGGAAGACCATGGAAATTTGATAGAAATTTCATTTACGATGGAAGAAAGAATACATATACATTGGAGAAGAATGGTAGGATGCATATGTTGCTACCAATGGAGGAGAAGAGAGAGAAAGTGGAAGCCAACACAAGCATACTTCTCATGAGCAGGAAGGAACTCCTGAAAGAAGTCAAAGAAGAAGAGGAGATGCAGTTCATTATGGTGAGGAAGTCCAGAGTCATCCTTGCAAGTACATCAGTGAATGATCTACCTAAAGAAGTTCAGGAGCTGCTGGATAATTTTGTTGATATAGTGGTGGATGAGTTACCAAACTCATTGCCACCCATTAGGAGTATCAGTCATCATATCGACTTGATACCARGAGAAAKCTTGCCAAACAAGGCAGCGTACAGATTAACACCTCGAGAAAATGAGGAGGTGAAGAACCAAGTCTAAGAGTTGTTGGATAAGGGTTTAGTCAGWKAAAGTTTGATCCCATGCRCAGTACCAACTGTGTTAAGCCCAAAGAAAGATGGAGGATGGAGAATGTGCATAGACTCGAGAKCCATMAACAAGATCACCATCAGGTATAGATTCCCTTTACCAAKAATGGATGATTTAATGGATTTCTTAAGTGGGGAAAATTTCTTTTCTAAGATAGACCTGAAAAGTGGATATCACCARRTCAGGATGAGAGAAGGTGATGAATGGAAAACAACCTTTAAGACGAATGAAGGCATGTATGAGTGGCTACTTATGCCATTTGGATTAATGAATTCCCTGAGCACTTTTATGTGGTTAATGCATGAAATTCTAAAATATTTCATTGGCAAGTTCGTGGTTGTATATCTGGATGATATACTGGTCTTTAGTAGGACTAAAGAGRAGCATTTGAGGCACATAACGCTAGTAATCAGAAGGCTACAACAAGAGAAGCTAYTGATCAATTTGAAGAAATCCTCTTTTATGAAGACATAACTCATTTATTTGGGTTTCGTGATCTCTTCGAATGAGCTGAAGATGGATCCAGAGAAGGTGAAAGCGATTAGAGAATGGTCGTCACCAAGGAGCATGTTCGAGGTAAGGAGCTTTCATGGTTTAGCAAGTTTTTATAGAAAGTTCATTAGAGACTTTAGTGGGATTTGTGCACCAATGATGGATACAGTGAAGAAGCGACACAAGTATTTTAAATGGACAAAGGAGGCTGAAAAGAGCTTCAATATACTAAGGAGAAGATAACAGAACGACCATTTCTGGTCTTGCCGAATTTCGAAAAGACATTCCAGGTAAGATGTGATGCAAGTGGAGTTGCAATAGGAGTAGTTCTGAGTCAGGACAATCGACTTGTTGCCTATTTCAGTGAGAAGCTGAATGAGACTAAGAGGAAATACTCCACATATGACAAGGAGTTCTATGCCATAATTCAAGCATTGAATAAATGGAGGCATTATCTTGTCCCGCAAGATTTTGTCTTGTACAACGATAACCAAGCTTTACAATTCATAACCCAACAAGAAAAATTGAACCAGAGGCATGCAAAATGGGTTGAATATATGCAAAATTTTACGTTTGTTATAAAACATATTGTTGGGAATACTAACAAGGTTGTTGATGTGTTAAGCAGGAGATGTTTAATTCTGCAGGAATTCCAGGTGAAGACCTTGGGGTTTGAACACCTTAAGGATATGTGATACAGATTTCACGGAGGCTTATGAAGCATGTACAAGCCTTGTACTGAGAGATATAAGTCAATGGACAGAGTATATGGTTTAGGAAGGATTTTTTTTCAGAGGAAATCAATTGTGCATACCAAGATTCTCAATGAGGGACAATCTTTTGAAGGAGAAGCATAGTGGAGGATTGGCTGGACATTTCGGCCATGATAAAACGTTTTCACAGTTGAAAAACTCGTACTATTGGCTAGGTATGAGAACATATGTGATAAATTTGGTGATCAGATGTAGAATCTACCAACATGCAAAGGGGAAAAGACAGAACACTGGATTGTATCAACCATTGCCAATACTTTTGAGGCCTTGGGATGCAATAAGCATGGATTTTGTGTTGGGATTGCCAAGGACACAAAGAGGATTTTATTCCATATTTGTGGTGGTGGATAGATTTTCAAAGATGGCAAATTTCATCCCATGCCAGAAGACCAGTGATGCAACACATGTTGGAAATATGTTTTTAAGAGAAGTTGTGAGACTTCACGGCCTACCCAGGAGCATTGTCTCAGACAGAGACACAAAATTTGTTGGTCACTTTTGGAGGACGTTGTGGAAGAAGATGGGGACAGATTTGTCCTCCAGCTCAGCTTATCACCCTTAGATAGATGGGCAGACTGAGGTGGTAAATAGAAGTTTGGGAAACTTATTAAGAAGCCTAGTTACTGAACACCATAACCAGTGGGATCAGATTCTGCCACAAGCAGAATTTGCATAAAATGACTCACCAAACATAAGCACTGGAAGGAGAATGTTCCAAATACTCTATGGAATGCAACCTAGGGGAGTGTCTGAGTTAAGGGACTTGTAACAGGGAGATATCAAAAGCACTAGAGCAGAGGATTTTGCTGTTGAGATGCAGAGACTCCATGGTCGGATCAAAGAACAATTACAGAGTTCTAATCAGAAATACAAACACAAATTTGATCATCATTGCAGGGAAATTCAATTTGAAGTGGGAGATCGGGTCTTAACACACCTCAGGAAGGAAAGGTTCCCTAGGGAAACATATAACAAATTGAGGATGAAGAAGATAGGACCCTGTAAGATCTTGAGGAAGTTTGATGCAAATGCCTATGAGATCGAAATGCCAGATGGTGTGGTAATTTCACCCATATTCAATGTTTCAGACCTGTATCCTTATAGGAAAGATGACACAGAAGGGTCAGAAGATCAAGGAAATATTCAGTGGGAGAAACATATGCCTGTAGCAGAAAAGACGCAAATGGAGAAAATTGTTGATCAGAGGATTGGCAAAAAGACTAGGAGGAAGACTTATTTTGAGTATCCGGTCAAATGGAAGGGACACCCAATAGAATATGCCAGTTGGGAAAATGAAGCTACTATCCAGAAGCAAGGAAAATCAGTAGAGGAGCTCATGGACAGGAGTCCATGAATTTTTTTCAAGGGGAGTATGATGTAGGAGCATCATTGGCAAGCGTGCAGAGGCAGGACCACTCAACACATGTAATCTTCTTTCATAAATTCAACGATGACGGTTGTAGCCAATTTTTTTAAATCCGCCTTCACTCAGTGCCAGAATTTACCTTTGGAGGCACGCTTGAACCAATGTCGAAATTTACCCTTTGAGGCACGTTTTGAAAATTGTAAACAGAGTAGGAGTTTCCACTTCGGCTCTGGAATGCGACTGAAATTAGATAGTGTAGGAGGAATCTTAGAGTAGGCAAGTAGCCAGGTGAAACCCTAGAAACATCTTTGATTTATGTAGAAGTTTACACACCTAGTTAGAGAGAGGGGATACAAAGAAAAATTAGCTGTAAGAGAGGACTGCGAGTTAGCAGGGAAAAAATGTTTTTTGAGTTACTATAATTTTGAATGTAATCTGTAGCCATTGGGCACTTGTGAATATAACAGAATGGAAAATTGATCCAAATGTGTTGTGCTTGGACTATGTGTATTTTCCTGTTATTTTCTATTTTCTAAACAAGTGAATGGAACTGTGAGATTTTGGCAGTTTCAATTGTTTCTCTTCATTTGGAGATTTGCAAGGTGTACATCGAGCCAAGGAGGAACACTGTGGAATTTTTTTCTCTTCACTGGGAGCTCTGCAAGGTGTGCATCGAGCCAGAGAGAAAACACCATGAATCTGAGCTATCGAACTCCCTCAGACGCAAGGAGTGCGCCAGAGCTAGAGTCTGAACCAGACAAAGCTCACGAGGAATAAAATTTCGGGAAGTGTTATCGGGATCCAGGAACCCATTCCCTGGAAGGAGCGAAGACCGAGTCTTTGTAGACTTAGAAATCTCCTAAGTCAAAATCAAGTAAAAGATCAGGAGGAAGAATGTTGTGGAGCGTTGGATCGAGGTGGAAATCCCCGCAGGTCGTCTGATTGAAGGAAGGAGCATAGGCTTTAACCTTGCATAGATCTAGGAGGAGAGTTAGGAAATTTGAACGGACGGTGGAGAATCCTCGAGGAGGAACACTAAAACCCCGCAGGTCGTCGGATCAGGTAGAGTTGCGAGGAGGTTAGCGGCAAGAGTTTCTCGACGTTCATTTCAGGACTTCGGGTACCAGGAGGTCGAAGGACAGAGGCTCTTGTTCTTCGGGACCCTGAATCACAAAATTGCAAAGTCGCAATTCGATCAGAGAGTCAATCATAGGATGATCTGGATCGTTGGTTCATTTTGGGACTTCGAGTATCGGGAGTGGGAAAGACAGAGGTTCTAGTCCCTCAGAACCCTGAATCACGAAATAGCGGAATTGCGATTCAACGTGAGTCAATGATCACAGGGATTTTTGTGAGCCGTTGATTGAACACCAAGGCATTTTGGCATTTCATCATTTGGGAATTTTGTCTTTTCGGTGACTAGAGACTCCAAGGAGCAGGGATGCCCTTTGTACCCTGATTTCACGAAATGTGAAATCCTGAAATTAATAGGCGTCAGGCATTTCGAATTTTCAGCGACCGGACACTCCAAGGAGCAAGGATACTTTTTGTATCCTAATTTCGCAAAACACAAAATCCCAAAATCAAGAGGTGTCGGGCATTTCAGCTTTTCAGCGACCGGAGGTTCTAAGGAGAAAGGACATCCTGTGCATCCTAATTTCGTGAAACATGAAATCTTGAAAGAATAGGCGCCGAGTATTTCATATTTTCGATGACCAGAGACCCTAAGGTGCAAGGATATCCCTTGCATCCAGATTTCGAATGAAAAATCCCGAAGGAGCGAGCACCGACCATTTCAGCATTTCGGCTACCGGAGGTTCGAGAGACCAGAAGACGGGACACTTGACTCGGGAAGTCCTGGTCCCCGATAAGTGCCTTTTCGGCTTGGGACTTGGTCACAACCCTTGGTTGTGCACTGTGGGAGCTCACGCTTGACGCCCGAAAAATACAACTTAGCATTCGTAAGGGCCTGTGTAATTGTCCGAAGGGTTCTGGTTCGGAACCAGAAGAGCCATTTCGGCTCCAGAATCAGAAGATCTTGACCAGGAGGTCGCGCAAACCTTAGGAGGGATAGGGGGTCTGCATCAAAAAGCATAAAGAAACTCCCAGTAGTGCACCATGCTTATCTTGTATTAAAATAGATAAAACAATACAGAGAATCTCTTTAAAAATCATTGAGCACTGAGATCAGCTAAAGATGGCATGTGTAAATATTCACTCACAATATTTAGAGTGTGACATGTGTAAAGATGGCTATGAAGAAACCTTTAACACAATGCTTGATATCAACGGAGCCTTTTAACATGGCACTTAATAGAAATCCACCAGCATATGGTCCACTTTGAGACCATATCTCAATAACAAACAGAACTATGCATAGTCTTTCATATGATATATATTCCCCAAGTGAGCCCCAACCCATGTTGAGGTGATTTCTAATCATGGATTCTTCTTTGCATTTTCAAAACATCCCTTAGGGAATTTTGTTCTATCGAGCTCACCTCCAAAATAACCTATAGAGGATGGGCATGGACTGCTCATCCCTACTACAACTACTCTATGCAAGGAATGAGAAGGGGGACACCATCGCCACCTCTTCTCAGAAAACTTCCAATACTATTATCTTTGATTTGTATTAAATAATCCATAGGATTTAACTCCTCTATTCTCTTAGCTATTGGCAAATTAAATAAACCAAATTAGAATTTATTAATTAACACAATCAATGATTGAGATGCATTTCCATTATCTATAACCTACATAAGAGGAATATTTTGCCAGAAAAGAAATTTGGTTATGCCTTGCAACATCTAAATTCACATTACTTATTCAATCATAAGCGTGCTATGAAGTTCTATACTATGAAGTTACATCCTCCATGTTCAGAGAAAGCACTCCTTGACAGATACCTGAAATTGACAGGCAATAATGTGGTGAATAATCACTGATGTATAAAACACCAATGCAATAACAAAAGACAAGCAATTATCTATGTATGGCAAACAAATCGGAGATGAATGCTCGATGCTAGTTTGGCTTATCATTTTTGAGAGAGCCAAATGTTATGTCCATTATATTCTTTTGTGAATTTAAGCATAAATCCATTACAAAAACATCAAATTAAAACATAGTCAAAGAGTTACTTGTTCCTTCGTTAAATCAAATGCTACAAATTAGAAACAATTCCATTATAGTCAATAGTAGAACGCAAAGGGTTCTTAATTGTTCTTATGGTAATTGGAAGGTATCTACATGATCAACCCCATGCAACATGGATGAATGTGCAGTACATGCTTTCTCAAGGGAAAACAATACATGATTATCAATAAATAACACTTATAAAATGGATGGTAAAAAGCATAGTTACCTTTTAAGAAGTCTGTGAATTCTTTTTGGACATGGGAATATTTTTAGAGGCTAACATATTCGTTGATCCATTCTTATATTTGGGGTTTTATGCTCATAAGTTGAAAAGGAAAATTGCTTACATAATCTCAACAAAACTTGCAAGTCAAATTATGTGAACCTATTAAGCAATCAAAATAGTGGATGAGCTAAAAATATTGTGAGTCTTTTATTGAGCATGGTGTACTATGACAATGGGCTATCTATTGGATAGAAAAATCTTATAGTTGATAGACACAAAAACAAAAAATGCCTTAGAAAACCAAATTTATTGTTAATGTGCAATGACCTCTCGATTGAACCAGGGTTGTTGTGGAACACCCCTCTTCCCTCCTGATAGTGGAATGAATTTGGGGTGATCAACTTGAAGATTCTACACTTAAGCAGTGCACCACTCTAGGTCAATAGGTGCTTAGAATAAAAGAAAGCTTGCGAAGGGAACAAGTTAACTCCTCCACTCTATATCAAGGTGCATAAAATGAAGGGATCAAGCTTGAATTAAAATAAATCTTGAACAAGTTAACTCCTCCACTCTATATTTCTATTGCCACACATATCCCTCCAAGAGGTCAATTCGTTGAGTTGGATATGAGTGCGCTAGGCCTCCAAAGGCCAAGTTGTTTGGATTGTAGGGGATAGGTGAGATCCTCTAAGGTGTATCTTAGGCCTCCAAAGGCATGTCATCATCATCTAGTGTGTGGGCCCTCGTATCCAACCTGTGGGCTTCAAGCCCCAAGGAAGCCCAAGCTAGGCTTGTTCTTCTAAATATGTCCACCAAACAAGGTCCTGCAAAGACAATGAATACGCCCTCCAAGTATCTCAATTCAAATGCATCATGATGAGTAAACCAAATCAATAAAAGATCCTCCATTTCTTCTCCATTTGTCTTGTGTACTAGGTACCCATATACGGATTTGATTCTTGTTGAAACTAAAATTCCCTACAATTTGGAACATTTACATGTTCCCCTTTACACAACCACATCTTATTCCCTTCAACCACGTGTAAGGACTCTTGAAAATTTGGGGAATGAGAGCATGGGGAGTTGCAATGCTTAATTTCCTCATTTATCTTGATGGACCCAAAAGTATATGGAATAAATATAATGTCACAAGTCAAGTATATAGGTGGATTTTGTGCTAGGGTGCATAGAGAACCAAATCCTCCTAACTTAATGGACCTAAAAATAATATAAAATCTAATGCAGAACTAAGTGCTAGGTATGTGGGATGATTAAGTAATTTGGGGGAAACATAAAGAGAGAAATACTCTAATATATATGAACCTAAGAAATATATGAAATACAATTTATCTTAAGGTGTTGGGCCCGTGGGAAGATTTTTGAAGTTAGGATATTACAAAGGGTGAAATCCATTATGGGTTTGTAAGGATAATTTTTTTTATCTGATATAATTAGCACTAAGGATTTGGAATATGGAAAGATATTGTTGGATGATCCTTTTAGGCTCCAAGTTGTGACCCTTTTGAGCTTCAAAATATTTTTTTAGTTTGTCTAGCCAACAAGTCAATAAGAAACTCATGACCTGAAAGGGAGAAATAAGATATGAATTTTAATAAGTTATTTTTCCCTTCAATGGTAGGTCTGTAGATGGAATGATAGGCTTCACGAATGAAAATAGACCTTAGTAATATAAAAGGGACTTATATTTGTAACTCATATTCATCCGACTTCCTACCAATCAATAGGTACATACCTCAGACAAGTAGCAAGCTCGTACATGACCAAATGACATCCAACCAATAGGCACAAACCTCAAACAATTAGCTAGCTCATACAATTTCTAGGCTTATTGATGACAATAGGTTAGGTCATCCATATTCGATAGCATCCTCATGGATGCTATATGGGTTTGAAAGAAGCATGAATACTTTAAGAGTGCATACCCATACTGTCATTTCACTCTCAACAAAAAGATTATGTGATGATGCCTTTATCGTCCAACAAATATCCATTTAATTTAGAAGTAAGGAACAATAGAGAGCTTAAACTTTTAATGAACATAAACCTCGACAAAATCAAGGCTTAATGGACCCCATCATTCTCATGCAATTTTATAAAACAAAAACCTTTGGATCTAAAACTTTTGCAATAGTTAGTGCCTAAAAACAAAGGTGCATGTCTAGATGGTAACAKGGCCTTTACTTTCATGGCTTAAATGATGTAACCCAACATTTAAATTAGAATATAGGTCCCAACTATTATGGTAAAATCCATCAAGTTGTGATATTGAATCTAATAATGYATATAARCATAAGTCTCTCATAGGATCCATGGCCTGAAGTAATGATAGATATGTACTAAATAACACAAAAATGCATAAGCACACCATAATCATGATAAAGGCAATGGAAGAGATATGAGCTAAAGGATTTTGCTTTGGGTGTAATAAAAAATGGTATTGGTGGAAAAAATGTTCCAAATAAATAATATTCAACTCAATAAGAATGAAAAAGATGACGAGGAACCTCAATAGGATCTGTTAGAATAGTTTGAGTGCTCATTAAATAATGAAGAAATTTTTTACACCATATTGATGAATTCCTTGGAAGATATCGACATGCCTAAAACTGTTAAAATTGTAGGATACATCAACAACCAAAATTTCATAGTCCTTATAGACTTAGGTAGTACCCACACCTTCATGAACAAAAATATGGTATACAAATTGAATTGTGTTACACACCCATTTATAAACTTTCAAGTGGTGATTGTAAATGRAGGAAAATGCCACAACATTAAACTAAGTAGATTACAAATTATCAATTTMCATTTACACCATTGTTATTGAAAGGGTGGTTTTGGGGGTTCAATGGMTTAAATCATTGGGTACAATGTCCATGAACCATGGGGAATTAATGGCCTAAAGGATCTACCCATTCAAGTGATTATCTCACATAAAATGGAGAAGCTCCTCAAACCATGTTAATGGAGTTATTGKTAATATTCATTGAATAGAATCCTAACTTAAAGTAGGAAATGTTCCTTAGAGATAAACATAAATTCAATAAGCATGACATGGTGTTTTAGGAAATTCCCACAAGGTTTCCTTTTTCATGAGATCTCTAAACATGCCATTAAACTTACACCATGTAGTATCTCTGGCAACATAAGGCCCTATATATACCCTTATGATCAAACAAGAGAGATTGAAATTATGGCATGAGACATGTTGGATGCAAGGATCATTCAACTAGGATAGAGTTCACTCTCCACTCCATTATTCATATTATTATCTTCATTCACTTCTATCAGTACATATTCTCCCTTTCTCTTCTCTCATTTGTTTACTTAGGGTTCATGTGTGTGTGTGTGTGTGTGTGTGGTTAAGATTTTGTACTAAAAGTTTGTTATAGTTGTATTGGTCAATGTAAGAATACAAAAAACATTTTTTTCCCATAGTCTATGATTCATAGTTTGTTAAAAACATTGATGATTGTCTACCAAACATGTAATTCTATCCTTTCTAGAGGATTGTGAACTTTTACTAGTATACAGCCTACTTTAAAAAAACATGTCAAAATCCTTACCTTATCATTGTCCTTTTGCCATAACCATTAGCCCATACAACTTGATAAGAGTTGTCCATGAGATGAATTTCCATCACCAAGGCCTGCATGAATCATAAAAGACAAATTATTTATATGAGTAAATAATATATAAGAAAATAAACATGCATTTAGTTATGTAAAATACTCTAGAAAAAACTTAAGTGGTCGCATACCTTAATGAGCTTCTCTTTGTTTTGAGAATAGGTTATTCTCTACTGAATAGGGCCAACCAAGTGAAGGTGGAAGCTCATA
>JASDQU011377184.1:3192-20369 GCA_032191745.1 Picea mariana
TTATATTGAAAATACAAAAATATTTTACTTTTTTGCATATTATTCAGAGCATTTTCACTTTTGTCCGCATTGCATTAGTTTTGGCATGTTAGGAAAGATTGCACTTCATTGAAATTGTAGAGATTGCATTCTAAGAACAACATTTAAAAGCATACCATATCTTTGAAAATCAAGACTTGTACTTAGAAATGTTTTAATATTTTCTTCTTTTTATATATGCTAAGTCATTATACCATTAGTTTCACAATCACACATCTTGAGTGAGAAAAATCCATTAAAATTAACCCTACATAATTAAAATTGATTAGAAACGATTTTATTTTTCAGGGTACACAAACAAGTGTAGGACTTAGGGCCTTGGAATAGGATTTTTTGAGTAAACTTCTCCAAGGCTATAAAACTCAACGTATGTGTCTGACCAGGGAGTGGTGAAACCCATTATGTAATTGATGTCCTATGGAGGCTCCGTTCACACCAGAGTTAAGCACAAGGTCGTATGAAGTTGGTTGCAGAGATAGACCTATAATACCTTCCTAGAATTAGAGATATTTCTAGGGTTCTATTCATATTTGGGGATTTCACTAGTGCCTTTACCTCCTTGAGAGGCAATTCTTTCAAGATTTCGGGCTTTGCTACCTTGCCCATATGGTGGATCGGACCTGCGAATGTTCACCTAAGCATTGGTTATATCATGGTGATTTTAGTTGCTTGATATAGGTACCCACATAGGTTTATTACATGGGTTATTTTGCAGGTACCTCGAGTCAGATAGGGATTGTACAACACACAAAATTTATGGAGAGTTTTCTCTTTGGAGGAATCTGACCGACTGTGATGTGAAGCATACAAGGGTTCTTATAAATGGTTATGTTACCTCCATTCTATTGTTCGGGAGTCTCATTACCTATTGGGAGAGGCATACCTTATTTAGTTCTAGAGGTCCCTTCAACCATCATATCCTATTTTAGTGCATTTTCCTTTAGTTTTATTCAGGAGTGTGCTCTTTGATTATTAGTTGGCCTTAGGATTTTGTATTGTGTCACGACTTCTGACTCATCATGGAGCAAGACTAGCTTCCCCATTCATCTCTTCATCTTCCAAATCAACCACCAAGGTTTTTTCCTATATCAAAGCCATCTTCTAAAAGACGTAGAATTAATAAACGTGGTACATAAATCTCCTCCTCCCAGACTCATGATCGTCCTACCATGAGTAATGAGTCAGCTATGAATGTATCGGGAAGCCCTTCGACTTTAGCCTCCACTATAGTTAGTGGAGTCCCCTTGACTCCTACATCATCAATGGTTTGGATTCTAGAGAATCCCTCACTTAATACTTCCCAACCCATGGTCTCTGCTCAGCCCATGGGAACAAATTCTTTTGTATTCCTGGGCGGTTCATCGAATAACAACATTCATTCAATGCCTTGGGCCTCTAATCCTTTATCTTTTGGTATGCCAAACATGACTTCGCACTTGTCATCCTCTGTTTCGATGTCTAATGTGAATCCTAGTTTTGGGTATGGGGTTCGATGCCTCCTTATACTCCTTTATCATTTGGTGGGGGTCATATCCCTCAACCAAATCCCATGGTAGGAGGTTGGAATCCTCCTTCCTCTGGACCCAATCCTAGCTTCAATGTTCCAAGGTGGAGTGCTCAAATGGGAAGTCAATTTACTTCTTATATTTCATCCATCATTCCTTCTTCCACAACGCCGATTCCTACAAACGCTTTTATTATGACACCCCCCCTCTAACATCTGGTGTTTCATCAGGTGGGAGTCAATTTTATGGTATGGGAAACCCCCAGCATGGAGTTCCTTCATCTTGGGGAAACATATATCCTCACATGAGTAACCATCATGTCACTTTCTCCTTGCAAGCGGATTCCTCGGGGATAGTGCCCTTACAACATTTTATGAATCAGTGTGGAGGAGGATACTATCCTATCAGACAGGGCCATGGTGTATACCAGAACCCTGGTTGGACCACGATCTCTCAAAACCAATCTTTCATGGGAGCATGGGCTCAGACGTCGCAACCCCGAATCCCTTTTCTGACCACGTTAAATATTCCAAACTTGTCAAAATTGATGAATGAGCCAGTGCATCATGATCTGTCATGGCCCCCCCTCCCTACCAAGCTTCTCTCTGATATTCCAAAGTTTGAGGGAAAAACTGGTGAGGACCCAAGTGATCATGTGACTACCTTTTACCTATGGTGCTCGTCTAACTCTCTTAATGACGATTATGTTTGTTTGAGACTATTTAAATGCACCCTTATGCGGTTTCCGCGAAGTGGTACATCAAGCTACCTGGGGGCAATTATGGAATTTTCAATCAGATGGTCCTAGTTTTTCTCAACCACTTTCAATTGTCGGTTCATTATGATGCCGACATAGAACTTTTATCTATTTTTCATCAAGATAAGGCCACCCACATCTCCGATCATATTCAAGAATGGCATAGACGGAAGAGGTTGATTAAAGTTTACATTCCTCTAGATTTTCTATTGGAATGGTTCCTCAAGTCCTTATTGCCTTATATTTCGAAGGATGTTTCTACATCTAGAGTGACACCCGAGGAAGAGGCCATCTTCAAAGCCCAGTAGTTGGACCTCATATATGCTAAGTCTGGGATTCTCTATGAAATTATCCCTGACGCGCCATGGTCAAATTATGATCTTAGATAAAATCCTGGGTCTCATGCCGAAGACATCATAGGCTCCAGAAATGCTAAGACTACAGACTTGGTGACGAACCAACTGAAATATTTGTCTCTTAACCCATCTATAGTAGGACAAGATATGACTTCGTTCGCACCCACCCAGTCGACATATGTGCATTATATATAGTCGATGAACCCAAACAGTAGCCAACAACCCGGAGGGAACAAAAAGAAAGCTCGTGGTAATAATCATAAGGGTGGGAATAATAATAATAATAATAATAAAGAAAAGGACAATAACAATAATGATAAACCTAATAATAATGCTGATGAGGGAAAGAAAGAAAAGAGGAAGGTGAAGTTTCCTTGTAAACTTTTTAAATATGATCACCTTACCCGCTTGTGCCCAAAATTGAGGAAGCCTCGAGGCTCATAGCGCAACATCTTGTTGTGATAACTAACTTGTTTCCACATAACCAAAATATGACCTCAAGAGCCTCCACACAGGAAATATGTCGAGTGGAAGTCAAAACCCCTCAGCACATGATGGTGGACATCTATGTGTCAATATGGTTAAATATGATATTAGTATAGCCACTCGAGCTCACAATTATGGTTCTTCACAACTTGTTATAGGTCCAGATCCTCCTCCTACGGAAACACCCTTGCATATTAATAATCCATAACCTTTGCCTCATATTAAAAAATAAGTCCTTAAGCGCTCTGCCTACAATACTAATTCCATATCCACCCAAAATTACTCGATTATCGAGGATTTGAGCCAAATGTCATGCGCGTTGTTGGCCTTGGAGGTGCTCCAAATGTGTCCCACACATAGGAATGCCTTGCTATCTTATTTGGGAGCTCTAGACCCGAGTGGCTCAAGGCTATCAAGTTCGATGTTATAGATGTCAAGCCTCACTTTCCTTACCATGTGGCCTTTCAAATCCATGCAGAGGGTTTGAATATCAACATCCCGTGTACTGTCATTAATGAAGGCACTTCAACATCCATAATGTATCTATCTTGTTGGAAAGCCATTGGCTCTCCACCACTTTCCCAATCCATGACCATGTTCACTGCATTTGATGGAAGTTTGTTCATACCCCATGGTATCCTTCTTGCTTTCCTGGTCTAGTTAGGCGGAAAGACCGTAGAGGTTGAGGTCAAGGTGGTTGATGCACCTCTTGACTACAATCTTTTATTGGGGCGTAATTGGACTTACACTATGATAGTCATTGTGTCTTCGGTTTTCCGTGTTTTATGATTTCCTCATGAAGGGAAGATAGTGATGATTGACCAATTTTCCTTTGCGCATACTAGTCGTTCTGCATTGGTGGGACCTTCGGTCCCTGTTATCAATAATTCTGAGTAGGCAACTGAGAACATTGGTATCATAATGTACTTCTCCTTGATGGAAAATTTTAATTTATCGACACCAATCTCATATATTAATGTTATTTATGGTGAGTCTTCATCGTCATTGAGGTTCGTTCCTTTCCATACTTCATACCTTAATGACCCATGGACCCTACCTTCTCCGGTTGTGTCATATTAGGGTCATTCACACATCAGGATGAAAATGCCACTGTCTGTAGTAGAAATTGCATATAAGGCTATAAAATAAGCTACTGCATACCCTGATCCTCTCTCCTCATAGACAGAATAGGTGAATCCCGTCTTAGAGCCCATATGGGTTGCACACTCATCTAGTTTGCATGAATTCCTTGATGATACTTTACCCTCGGATGAAAACATCATAGTGGCCACGTCTGGTCTGGATAAGCCTTGGGACAAACTTCATCATAGATCTTGTTTTCTCTTGGAGCTTGAATGGATTGAACAAGATGAGTGTAGGTCCACCTTGAGTGAGATGGTCGGTCATGTCGTGGTTCTGTTAGATATGCATGATATATATGCTAATGGAAAAATGGAGAAAATTTCTCCTACCATCATGATTGCCATCTCTCGAACACCTGGTAAAATTCAAAACATATATATCGGTGCAGATTGTTCTCCTAAAGAAATTTATACCTACACCGATCTCTTCAAAGAATTTCAAGATGTATTTGCTTCGTCGTATGAAGAGATGCCAGGGATCGACCCTAGTATTTTCGAACATGGAATTAAAACTTATCAGAATGCTAAACTTGTTCGACAACGACTTAGGGCTATAAATCCTAGGAAGGCCTTTGCTATTAAGGCAGAAGTGGAGAAGCTACTCAATGATGGCTTCATCTACCCGGTTCCCTTGACCGAATGAGTATCCAAACCCATTCCAATAGATAAGAGGCAAGGAACCGTCCATGTATGTATGGATTTTAGGGACCTAAATAATTCCTGTCCTAAAGATAACTTCCCTACTCCTTTTATTGATCAAATTATTAATGAGTATGCTGGAAGCGAAGTTTTTTCTTTTATGGACGGATTTTCAGGTTATAATCAAATTCAAATTAAACACGAGGATCAAAATAAGATGATGTTTATTTGTCTTTGGGGTACCTTTTCATACCGAAAAATTCCTTTTGGTCTTAAAAATGTTGGAGAAAACTTTCAACGTGCCATGACCTTCGTGTTTCACGATATTAAGCATATTCTTGAAGCCCTTCTAGATGATCTTGATGCTCACTCTGGCAAGAGGGTTTATCATTCGATTCACCTTCGACTAGTATTTGAAAGATGTTGCTATTATCACATTCGTTTGAACCCTCACAAATGAAACTTTTGCGTTAGTTCTGGCTGCCTTTTGGGATTATTTTTTGAGCATGGGAGATTGCTATATTCTATGAAGCTTGAGATAGTACTTCGATTGCCTCCCCCACACAATATTAAACAACTTCAGGGTTTACAGGGGAAGGTTAAATTCCTGCGTCATTTCGTAGCTAACTATGCTAGTATAACTAAGGGTTTCATGCGTCTCTTGAAAAATGATACTCCATTCATATGGGATGAGTGAGCCTAGGAGTCCTTTGATGCTCTTAAGAAATCCCTAGTATTGACACCTTTGTTGAAGCCCCTGAACTACAATATATATTTCCTTATTTATATTTCCGCGTCCGAAGGGATGATTGGTATGGTTCTGGTTCAGGAAGATGATGAGCTCCATGAGAATGTTATTTATTACCTTAGCCAAAATCTAATCGGTCATGAACTTAAGTATTCTCACGTAGAGAATATAGCCTTAGTAGTCGTGCATGCGATTAAGATATTATGTCACTATATCTTACTCTTCAAGACTACCATGGTTGTTGATATCAATCCATTTCAATACATCCTTACACGACATATCATAGGGGGACATACAATAAATGGATTGTGTTTCTACATGAATTTGATCTTGATTTTTCTTTCGCGAAATCACATAAATCACTAGTCCTCACGGAGCTGATGTCAGACTTCCCTAGGTTGGATGAGGATATTTTTCATGATGATTCATTCAATGATGAACACATATTCCTTATCTCATCTTTGGACCCCTGGTACAAAGATATTTTAGTTTTCCTTCAAACTTTGAAGCTTCCCCAACATCTTTCGAGAGACGAAAAACGACGCATACACCATCAGGCCAAAAATAACCTCATTATAGGCGACACATTGTATCGTTGAGGGGTGGATGTTATTTTGCATCGTTTTTTGATTCACCAGGAGGATGAAGCCATTATTAATGACTTCCATAGTGGGGAATTTGGTGGCCACTTATCCGGGCTTGCGACAACCCAAAAGATATTGCGAGCTGGTTATTTTTGGTCATCAATTTTTAAAGAATGCATTGAAGCAGTAAAGACGTGTCACCCTTGCTAGGTGTTTTCTCATAATATGCACTCGCACCCTTCCCCTCTACACCTAGTCATTACCGTCGGTCCATTCACTAAGTGGGGGTGGATTTCATGGACTGCAACCCAGTCTTAGCTGGGGGGAATCATCACATTATTGTGGCCATGAATTATTTTAATAAATGGTATGAGGCCATACCTGCCATTAAATCTGATGGTGAGACTGTAACATTTTTCATATTCAATCAGATTGTAGCTCGGTTCAGAATCCCGAAGGCGATTGTCACTAATCATGGCAGTCACTTCCAGAATGAAATGATGAAACAGTTAACATCTAGAATGGGGCTTCAACAAAATCATTCATCACAATACTATCCCTAGGAAAATGGACAAATAGAGGCCGTGAATAAATCTCTAAAGACCATTTTTCAAACAAATGTCATGCAAAATAAATCTAACTAGCATGTGATGCTTTACCCTACACTATGGGCATACCGAACCATAGTAAATAATTCCACCAGATTCTCACCGTTTCAATTAGTCCACGATCTGGAGTCGATCCTTCCTATTGAATGTGAAATCCCTTCTCTTAAGTTGGAAATTGAGCTCCTACCTAACATGACCAATCTCGAAGAACGCCTTGCACACTTAGAGCAATTCGATGAGAATCGTTGAGATGCCACTATATCCATTGAGGAAAATAAACGACGTGTTAAGGTACAATAGGATAAGTGTGTCAATCCTCGGAAGTACACTGAGGGTGACTTGGTTCTTCTCTATGACAAAGCTAAAGAATCTATGGGGGAAGGAAAGTTCAATCCTATGTGGCATGATCCTTATATCGTGAGACGTGTCCTTGAAAAAGGAGACTACGAGTTATAAGATTATGAAGGGAATGTGTTGGAAAAGCCCATAAAAGGGCTCTAAATTAAACGGTATTATGCTTGAGCCTCCAAGCTCAAACATAGCCTTTGTATACTAATGTATGTTAGTGTATATATTTATCGCTTTATTCTTTTTTGTCGCTGACTTGCTTATTGAGTTTTCCTTAGTTGGAAGATGTCAATAGAATATTTAGTGTTCTTAGGATTCGTAGATGGTGACAATCATCATACTTGGAACATGGCTTCCACCGCTTGGGTTATCTATTCACCCAAGGGACAACTGGTGTCTTCAGGTGGCATTTGCTTGAAGCCATCAATGAATAATGTGGCTGAATATAGTGTCATTATAGAACTATTGTGCGACGCCATGTAACATGGTGCTCGATATTTAGAAGTTCGCTTGGATTCCTAGTTAGTTTTATGTCAATTGAACGTCAGTTACCAGGTAATAGATCCTACACTACTCTGACGTTTCCTTTAGATACAAATTTTAGAACAATATTTTGATTTTATTACTTACAATCATATACCTAAAAGTTTTGATCGAGTATCCGATGCATATGCTAATTACATTTTAGATTGGCATTTGTCACATAAATAAGTAAAGAAAACACACATTCATACATTCATACATTGTAAGATATGTGAGTAAATCCGATGACCAAAATATTTTTTATATTTCATCCATCTAGTCCAAAAAATATGGTGTCATAGTACAAAATTGGGATTGTAGCTAAAATACATATATGACTGGTACATCACATAACCATGGAATCTATGCTCGAGGTCCCAGATGCATGTCATGATAGTACACTATGGAATTTTCAAGGTGTCGAAAGAGCCTCACCCAAACACGGGGTACACACATCACCTGCCGCTACATTGCCTCTGGCAAATCCTCCACCTGGACCATATGAAACATGTGCGTCAAATGAGACAAGTTTCCATGCACATTTTGGAGAACTCTCTCTACTACACCTCCTACCATATCATCTCCTTGACCCTTGCGCTGATGTCATAGATATCCATTTGGTTGTCATGGACTTATGTCTGCATAACATAATTAAACATTAGTACATGATACCATACACAAATATTTGCGTTTTTTGTTTTCCTTTATCAAATTGAAAAACACAAAAAAAGAAATATATAAAAATAAATTCTCACTGATCTCTCCAAAGGTGGATCCTGGTGGAAATGGCATGTCTTAGTCCCCTTGGTAGTCTATCCCCTCATGAAGATATTCATTGATCACGATGATCTGTCATCGCCACCAATGGAAGAAATAATCGTTGTAGGGGGTTGACACCCTACTACCTCCTGGACACCACATCACCTTGGTCCACCGTGACATAACTGGATCATGTAGACCATGTGGAGTAATCTATACTCTAGGGATCAAAATTGGAACTCTCTTGAAGAAAAAACTACACAATATGGATGAAAACCTGACGTTCCTCATCCTACCGAGTTTGCAATATGTCAACTGGCTCTTCATGTTGGCCAATAGTGAGGTGCACCAATTGTAAATCATGGGTATCAAACACTCCACAACATAGAATATGAGTGGCCTAAATGCCTGATGCAATGAGGCCGATCCTGATATCAGTGTGAGTACTAGGACGATGATTTTCAGATTCAGGTTCTCAATCACCCTAATAGGGAGTTGGCTCCCCAATTTCTCTATTCTTGCAATAGAGTAGGTGACAATGTACTACTCCATAGTCCTCCCACCTCTAGCCCCTTGGGATTTGATATTAAACACCTCGCCTCGATGAGACAACCCTGTAATAAAGTAGATATCATCCACTTCAATTCTCAATTGTTTCCCATCAAGATTGAATGCTTTGGTCTCCGGATTGCAATAGTTTATTAATGTTTGGAGCAACCTCACTTGGGCCCTCATCCCTTTTATGACCCAAAATTTGTAGAGACACATATTTGCAGATCCTTTTGGGCCCTCACATCCCTTTCTATTGTAGAATCAACCTCCTCATGCTCCCTTTCCCTCCATTCAATCACCATCCTACAGAGGAAACATCAAATTTTGAGTTAGTCTTGTCAAAAAAATTGCTCATAGAGTTGTATGCAAGCTACCCTTATGAAAGTCGTGTATAGGGATTCATATATGCGAGCAGGCTTCACCTTTCTCGTGTACACAAGGTAGTGTATGTGAAATGATGAACTACAACCCGTGTACACCCTAGTTTTCAAATTACGGCCTCTAATACTAAAACATTGACCACTAAATATAGAAATTAAACCATTGAAATAGAAGAGAATATGATGGGCACTTACTTGGTCCAGACGGTTTCCAATTCCATCGATCGTAGCTCCCATAATCGTTGATGGAAGATCGTGGGTAAAATGGCCTAAAAAGCACTATGTGGGTGAAAAACTCAAATGATATGGTAAAATTATTATTTTTTACTATTTGTCGAAAATTTTCATCCACTTTCTATATTTTTTACCCTATCTTTCATATTTTTTTGAAACCATATGAACTAATCGAGTAGTATAAGACTTGGCTTGAAGTAGTTTTGTCCAGGGTTTCATGGATTTTCAACATTCTTCCGCCCGTTCGTGCCTCTGACATGTATTTACCATCACTAGCATAGGGTAGGTCTCCATCATGATTTGCATTTTTGCATCATCTTATGACCATGATTCATATGCCCTAGGTACGAACCCATTTTTTAGCAACATGGAACGTTCTTGCTGCTACTAGAAGTGTCGTTATTAAGTGGTAGAGACTTACCAAACCTGGGTACCATAGTTATAACACTTTTTTCATTTGGTACCCATGTAGAAGTTATTCCATAGGTACAAGATTCCCTTATAGTCCTGATATGACTTTGTGTTTGAGCCTCATTCATATTACTCAAACTCATTCTAACCACTACTTATGGGACTCCAGCCGAGTCTTGGTTAAGCTCTTTTCTGACTTCGAAAAAATGAAAAGATTGTTGACTGGACTTGTCTCTTTCACACTCGTTAAATGGATTTGAAAGGACACCTATTTTGGTATAAGTTTAACCCTTTTCCAGACCAAATAGACTACTTACAAAAAATGAATACTTTGGTCAACATTGGCTAGAATATTTCTCCTGGGTATTATTTTATACTTTTTCGGGCTTAGGGGACTAAATCTATGAAAAAATGACACTTTTGAGTTAAGTTGTAATTGCATCCCATTACCCTACTTACATTGTAGAGCCTAATGTTGGATCCCTCTTTCTTTTTATAAGCCTCTTTCCCCAACAATTCTCAGCATTAGCCAAGCAATTCCTTCTATATATCCTTTGCAACTTAACAAACCTTTACCCGTAGAGGAAACATTCCCTAGAGTGTTCATGTCCCGCATGCATTTCCTTGCATTGAGAATAGGTATGTTCCACTACTTGGAACCAGTTTCTTACTCGTGACACTCATTTCCTCTCCTGTATCATAACATTTCTTTAACTATGAAAAGAAAAGATGGGTGGGAAAATAAAATTATCTCCTATTGGCAGCAGTCATATCGCCTTTGAACAGAGCGCAAATTCTTGAGTCCATTTCATCCAAGGTTTGGGTTTAGCATAGCCTTAGGAATCTTAAATTGTTACCTATATTCTACTCCCTCGACTGGTTATTCTTCCAGTCCCTATGGAGAGTTTGTTGATGCCTCCTGTGCCACAATGTTTTTTCAATGATCAATGTTAAGCCTATGCTTCCTAAGTTATTCATCTGTCTCATGCTCTTGTTCAAAGGAATTCTAATCCTGTGTCAGTCATTTCTCATATTTCCTTGAATTTGCATGACGACCATCCCCTTACAAGTGAACCTCAGAATCACATAAAGATTTTGTCCCTCCTCTCACCCTGGTCCCACTTTCACCATTGGTGGGTGAACTTGAAACCAACAGATGAAATATCTTCATTGGTCACTGACTGGGGGGTTTTCCTTGTGTTCGACGGAAATAAATTTATTCACACATTGGGATTCGTGCAGTGTCTTGGGTTCCATTAGACCCTATTGGTGGTTTCCTCTCCTTTTTCGACAATTTTTCGTTATTATCTGCTAGTCTGAGGGTATCTTTTGTGTACTACTTGCATCTGGTGCACGTGAGAGACACACATGGTCATTGGTTCGTGAACATCCTATTCATCCGGGCTCTTCCCAATCATCAAGATATTGCTTTTGTAGCTTGCATTGGATGATGAAAGATTCCTTAATGATCTCCTTTCAACGAGTCTCCTCCAATCGACTTCAACTCATCTATTATAGAATTGAGATCTAGAGTTATATGAATACCTAGAGGCTTGCAGTCATCAGTGGAAGGCTCTCTCGCCATCGATAGTTGGGAATACATTAATGTCTCCTGATCGATGGATTATTCAAGTGTTCAATCTCAACACCTCGATTCACACTCGTAGAATGTACTCAGTTTCTTGACACCTTATTTCACTATCAGTAGGTTGTCTTGCATTTGTTAACGATATACCTTAATGACTGGTAATCAAACAAAGTCTCATTGTGTTCGAGTTCAACTCCCTTTTTCACATAATGTAGACTTTCACCTTCGACGGATAGTGTATAAGACCTCCAGTTCATAGTAGCAGGATCACATATATGCTATTTTATTTCATCAAACTAGTGCCTATATGACTTCAATGATCATGGAAGATCAAATTGTACTCCATTGTATATATATATCTTCAGTTGATTTCGAGACTGGACTCCACTGTGTCTTGTTTGTGACTATGACAGCCTATGGCATATGTCCACTTTGTATTGCCTATTTATGGCCATGATCAACTATTTGATTATATATCCACATGGATATGCAGTGCAATCCATATTGGCATCCATGTGTACATAGTCAATATGAATTGTAATATTCTCATGAGTAACTAGTTTTTCCATCTGGGTCCTCATTACTCCACTTCTGGGAATCATAAGGTATTTCAGGCATCACGATTTCTCCTCTAACCTCACACATTAGGGGACATCTGTTATAGCAATTTTTTCCACACTCCATGCATCTTGCTTTGATGGAATTCCCTTTCCCTTTGCAAACTCAAGTTCCCCTTTTTGTTCATTCCATGGTAAAAAAACTCAAAGTTTTGCACATATATGCGGGCCACAGTTAGAAAACTCATGTATATGCAGGTTGCTCCATTACAACTTGCGTACATTGGGTTTTGTGCTCAAAAATTAAAAATATGTTGAGTTTCCACACTATGTCACGAGATCCATGATCCTTGACCTTCCATATACTGGAAACACTCTGACTCAATCCTTCAATTCCATTTGGAGGCTATAAATTGATCCATATACAAGCCTTGAAGACACACATCATTGAGAGCAAAGACACTCTCGATAAATTTCACTTCATATTGAGTCTGCATCCCTTTTTCCTTGAAAGTTTGAACTTGTTGTGTTCATCCCCAAAGCTCTTCCTATATTGAGAAGGAAAAACTCAATTACTCCTACTACTTGTGAGCTTTCCTTTGTGGAGGATTTAAGTGGTGAAGGCGTAGCTGGAGGGACTTAGTTTCTCGGTTCCGATATGTGCCATTACAAAAGTTTTTCACCTATGTACTTTTGTTGATTACATTAATAGAAATACTCTTTTCTCGTCCAATTATTTGTCCCAAATATTTACATTACTTTCCACAGGAATATTTGTTATACATGTTAATGGATTATGCTAGTTTATATGCTAACATTCTATATAATTTCTATATGCTTGTATATCTTGATTCTTGAGGTCAAGTTGCAGGCATCAAGCTTTTGGTCATGATCTCAATTGCGGTCTTCTTTGGACGTCCGGACGAGGTAGGCTTCTAGCCTTCTCTTGTTAACATTTCTATTTATCTAGCATACTTGAGTTTAGAGTTGATTTTTGGGTGTCATTCCATCTTTTGTGGTTTACCCCTTTCCATAGATATTTTCCTCGTAACATTATGAATTGAAATTTCATAATGCTATTTAGTGATATAAATTTTTAAAGTCCACTAGTTCCAAGGATCAAAGAACAATAGAAAATCACCCTTAGGATTGTCAAAAAATAACAATTCAATTAAACATTTGACAAAGTCAACTCAGGGTAGGGAAACACTTGGTGGAAGATTTTCATTCTTAGCACCATTGGAAAGGGATATCAAAGTAGAAGTGTTGGAAGAATATTTTTGTTACATTATAATCAATAGATTATGGAAGGAATCACACCACTCCTACTTTAGTGAGGTTATGGAAAAGGCATAGTTTTGGTATAATCATGGATTTCATACAAATGGTAGAGTCTCACAATAATATTCAATTCTTAGGTTTCTTCAAGTTAAAATAAAATGTGCTAGCCATACCATGAATGCAAGTGGACTTGAGGTATATGGTTAGGGTTCATAACAATGGAGTGTCAAAAATATTCCATGTTTAAATTAATAGACAATATAATGGATCTAGGATTTATTGGATATGTATGAAGTCGATAATTTTCCTTGAATATGTATAGGTTTATTCTCTCCACAACTTCTAAATATCAATTGCATTCTTTGTAGAGTTTAGTAATGAATAAATACAATAATAATTTAGTTCGGCGCAAATTTATAATAAACTCACTTTATAATAATGTTTGGTCATGGAGCTTTAATGGTTTGACAAAATGGTTGGGAGGTGGGTCTTTCACTCTCCCCACTCGGGTTCAAAACCTCGATGAGACCTTGTCCCATTGTGTAATCCTGACAAGTTACCGATTCCCCTAGGTAAAAAATAAAATAAAATTATTTTAAATCATAATATAATTAATCTATATCAATTGCAATGAATGGTTAGTGATATATTAATAGATCTCGACAATATTATTCATGCATACACCTATCAAGGTGTGTAGAAAATAGTGATTGGAAGTGCCTCATCAAATATTACAACACTTTGAATATGTTTATAGTATTGGATACTTTCTTAAGTAATTCTTCTCAAACACATCTCATGGCACATGCTAAATATTTATTTTCTACCATGTTTGTCATATTTGTTAAAGTTGTGCACTTTAGCTCTGTATATATGTGTTGCATTATATTAATTCACTTGACATATTATGGATAGGTATCCTTCCTTGAGAATGGGAAAAACAATGCCTTTGTTCATTGTACTTGTGAGTGGAGCACTATAAACCACTATGGAATTATATGGTATAAGATTATGATAAAAAAAAAAAGAATTAAAGGCAAAGAGTCACACCAACTTCAAATCACAAGTTGATAAAACTAGAATCATGAAGAAAAATGTCACACGATTCCAACACCTCCAACTACAGAGACCAAGATGGTGCAATTCCAAATTTCGTTGGACCTAGGTGCCTAAGAACAACAAAAGGTCACTTGAACTAAAAATTCTAGGTCAATCAAGTTGCAACCTAAAGGCCAAGGCACTCTCTTGGAATACAAAATACATTGATTTCATTATATTGCATAATTTTCAATGTTTGTAAAGTTGATAATTTTCGACTAAGTTGTTCGTTGAATTGATTTCAGTGTTTGTATAGTGGATAAATTTGATTATTCCATTTTGTGCATAAATTCCAGTGTTTTTATAGTGGATAAAGTCTACATGAAACATTTTCTCACTATTTTGAAATGATTCATTATATAAAAGTGTGGGGAAATCATTACACATGGTTAAGGAATTTAGTAGTGAGGCAACAAACAACTAAAGGTAAAAGCTCATGATCATGAAAAAATAACTAAAGGTAAAAGATCACATGTGATACAAATCATACATTGATAGAACTAGAATCCCAAATCAAAATGTCACATGTTTCTCCAACTATAAAGACCCAAACAATGAGAATTTGAACTAGGAGGTCATATATGTCCCACTTCTCCATCTTTTGTTGGGATTGTGTGCACTCTAAATTCCAAGATGTTCAAGACAAAACCCAAAGGTTGGGGTAAGATCCTAAAATATCAAGTACATTTTTTTCATTATATTGCATATAATTCATTGTTCATAAAGTTGATAATTTTTAACTAAGTTTCTCACTCCATTGCTCTTGTATAGTGCTTTGATTTAATTTTTTGTATAGTATATAAATTTGATTTTTTTTTGTGCATCAATTTTAATGTTTGTATAATGGATAGAGGCTACATGAAAAACATTTTCTCACTATTTTGAAATGATTGACCAGATAGAGTTGTAGGGAAATATTTATGCCCAGGAAAGGAACTTAGAGGTGAGGCAGTTAATAACTAATAAATTAGATGGTATGGGATTTTGATCATAGAAATATAATTAAAGGTAAGGGTTCACATGAAATTCAAATCACAAGCTGATAGAATTGAAATCATGAAGAAAAATCCCACATCATTCTAACATATCGAGTTGTAGAGGCCTAGATGGTAAGAATCTGAGCCAAAAGGTCATATAAGTCCCACTTCTCTAGCTTCTGTAGGCTTGGGTGTCTTCTCGATAGTACTCTTATCTAATTAGTAGCAAAAAATTTTCTAGGCTTGATTGACATTGGAGAAAGTAAATATTGATATTGGAAAGAGAGGAAGGGTATGACCTTTACTTCAATATATAGAGTTAAAAGTTTTAATGGTATTTGATTTCAACTTCCTTTCTCATATGATTAATATGAAAACATGGGAAAGTTAGTAGGTGCAACTACAAGAGAAATATGAAGAAATATATTGAAATGATGACTACACTACTACATATTGAAAATTTTTCGACAACCACTTGCGACGAAAGTACTCTTTCGTCGCAACATGCAAGAGAAAAAGTTCAATTTTTCTAAATCCACCCCGTATTCGTCGCTATCTCGATGCATGTAGTTTGACTAAATTATTATGGTCAATTTTCGTCGCAAGAGCGACGACTATAGTTTATCCGTTGCAAGAGAGATGACTTACCTAAACTTAAAATTGACCGTTAAAAATGACCTAAAATAAATAGGTAAAAAAAGAAATATTTTTAGGTCACGTTCGTCGCAATTGTGACGATAGTGACCTAAAATTGGACTATAAATATTTGACGATTTAAATATGTTGCGAAAATCTTATTATAACAACGATTCTCACGCTCGGAGAATTGCTCACGGGCATGACAACCCGCTTCTTCAATCTCACTCCAAGCTAACCATGTACATCAACCAGAAAAGGCTATGGGAACAAGCTCAGAAATGGAGAAATGAATGTCTCAAGGATAATGGACTGTGTGAGTGAAAATGGTCATGGAATTATTGACTGGATAACTGAGTGAAGGAAGGAATCATTGTGAAACTCCTCATGAAAGGGATGGTGAGAATGATGGTTCAAACTGTTGGTAACCAAATCCCTGTGAAAGTGACCAAATGAGCTAAGTCCCCCCCCACGATATGAATGCATGTCCCCAACTTGACATTTTTCATATTGGAAGTTACTTTGGTCCACATGTCCCCAACTTTAGAACTTAGGATAAAATAATTATCCATACTTTATGCTTTAGGAAATATTAATATAATATTCCCTTGACTTTTGGCCCTCCCTTTCCCTAACTGGTGAAGTTCAGTCCCCCATCTCTTTTATCATGATTGGTCTGCACGCAGCGATGCATTTTATATTAATCACGAGTCATGTACAAAATAGGCGCATTGGCCTTTAACATCTAGGTGTTCCAGCCTAATACCAAAACATAAGCATCCCAACTTATAATAACTGGCTCACTAGCCTATAACACATATCATATACACGAGGCTCGTTGTTCTCCATACTGCGTGCACTTTAGTTACTACACACGGTATCTGGGAATGTGCATACTACATCATTCTACTGCGCAGTTCATGCGTGCACTATGCCATATGGAGTGCATTACAAAATGATGTCAAAATAG
>JASDQU011377185.1:16799-26879 GCA_032191745.1 Picea mariana
AGTGACTTTTTTAATAAAGTGTACCTTCTAATTTTAAAGTGACTTTATTTCATTAAAACACTTATGTAATAAAGTGAAAATCACTTTAAATTTAAGTGATTCAT
Organism: Picea mariana; assembly: GCA_032191745.1. Taxonomy (NCBI): domain Eukaryota; kingdom Viridiplantae; phylum Streptophyta; class Pinopsida; order Pinales; family Pinaceae; genus Picea; species Picea mariana. The sequence goes on from JASDQU011377185.1 coordinate 16,904, forward strand.
TTTGGAGGGAATGGATCATGACCCTTGATCTTGAAAAAGACAAGATCTAATCTTGGCCTTTGGATATAGGGTTGGAGAAGGTGAAAAGACACTTTGGGGGGAAAATGTCATTTTCAGATTATAAAAGAATGTATTGGGTAGTGTGCAAGATATGTTGAGAAGACATCGGGAGGAGAATGAGAGAGATTTTCTGAGTATGCTTGAGAGAGGAAAGCGAGCAACAAAGAGGGCACGCTTTCCAAGGAAGGAGGGCACAAATCCTAAGAAAAAAATTCTGTGAGTTTTGGGCTGAATTATTTTTCTACTGTGGGAGGCCACATTGTATGGATCTGTACAGTGCGTACAACCGTATGGATTTGGCACATAAATTGAGGCAGTTTGGGCACAGTTTTCGAGGCGGATTTCAGATTTTGTTCGCTGTTTCTGGGTCGTACAGAACAGTCCGTACAATTGATTGTTGGCACGTAAAACGAGGTACAGAGGAGGTCGTACAACAGTACGGATTTGGCACATTTTTCGAGACAGAATTTTTGGGACCGTTTTGGTGCTGTGAGGTATTTTCCTTGGCCGGAAATGTGTATTTGCTGCTGATTTGTACTTTCCTGAAGCTGAATAATAATATCTCTCTCTCTCTCGTTGGGTTTCCCCACATTGGGGTTTTCCCTGGCTTTTGCCTAAATTTCTGAGTGTTATGGGTTGCTGTCCACTATGTTCTTTCCGCTGCTATTTTGCTTAGCAATGTGTATTTCTGCTTATTGTAATTTCTGAATGTGGGTTTAAGGCATTTATGAAATTTATGAAGACAATTATCTCTAGGTTGCTAAGTGTTTGACAAAATATTAGCTTGCTGATTTTTGTCATTAAAAATCTACATGGTATCAGAGCTTTGTCTCTGAGTGACAATTGGCAGTGTGATTTTTGGGCAATCACCCACAATAAGTCTTCCTTTGAAGTCTTTGTCTTTCAGGAACTTGAAGTTGCTTGATCCATCAAGCTTATCTTCCATCATAATTTTAGATTCTTCACAACCTTTTGTGAGCTGGGCTAGAAAACCTAACGGCTAGGCTAGGCTAGCACTTTTAGGTTTTATTGGACTTATGACTGCCAACAATAAGCCTTTGAAAGATAGGAGAACACTTGTGAGCTGAAGAGCTCCTTCAATGAGTTTCAGAAACCCTAATACTGAAATTTCTGTAGAAATTAGCAAAACCCTAGGGCCAAAATTTCAAAATGCTCGGAATTTCGATCTGAAGCTTGCTGGAGGTGCGCTGAAGGAGGCCGTATACTCCTATGCCCTTTTTATCCCCAACGCCCAAGTGCCAAGTGCTGAAAACCTCCAGAAGAGCAGTCCGTATGGATTTTCTGGGAACCCTAGGAGGGTCGTACGGTTTCTGCAGAAGAGAGAAAGGATGGCTGAAAGTTGTTTGTGCAATGGGTTCTATTGCCGCCTTATACACACCTGAGGTAACGTGGAAGAAATCTTCAATCCACTTGGTGTGTCCTTGGGGGCAAGTTTCGAGTGAAGGTGTTGTCACCTGATCCTCAACTCCTCCGTCTAGGCCAACTCCTAGCAAAGCCAAAGGGGGTAGTCCCTAACAAAATATTAAGGCTCTTTTAAACTAAGAAAAGAAAAATAACTACTTCTAGGAGTTTATTGCTTAATAAAACAAAGGCATTCAACACTTAACATTCATCATTTGAGATAATCACATAAATCATTTGTCCATAAGCATGCATATATCAAATAGGATACAAGATCTGCAAGATTAATGAAATTAGTTAGACAATTGCATGAATGAAGTAAATTGCTCGCATACATAAAGATAAACCAGTTGTATCAGTGCCTTAAAAGGAGTCGTGGGCAATTGTTGATCGAGTGTTTTATTAAGGTAAATTAAAGGTAGATTAATGAGAGAATATGTGGCCTCTTTAGAGTCTAACTCTTTGTTTGGAAACTTGTGGAGAACTTACTGAAACCTAAGAGGTCTCACTAGTAAGTTCACTAAGGGTGCCGGATATCCAAAACGGGTGGGGAACCAAGTCCTGAGAGGGCTTGCCTTACTTCACAGATTCCCCTTAGGCGTTTTCCTGTGCATTGAGATAGCAACTTCCGAGATTTTCCTAATTAAACTACAAACACGGTTTATTGACTTTGCAAGACTGAAAGAGATAAACTTTGTAAATAACTGAAAGATATGCTGATAGTGGAAAATAAGCTCTAAACTAAACATACATAAAGATTGAAAATATTTCAGACATGCATGTGAAATGTGAGTGTCATGTGTGTTAGATTTGCTTATGCTTGTATGTGTGTTAAGATCAAAAGATGACACTTTGCACAGAAAGAAAGTAAAGCCAAACCATGACACACAAATCCCCCTAATGGGGATGGAGAAACTGGGCACAAAAGGGCCCGCTTTTGTTAAACCTATTACAATGAGAGCTAAGTTCTCCTTTAACTTCTTGTTTTTTTAGAAAACTGGATCCTTATAAGCTTTGGATCTTAAGAATTACAAGAAACTTAAAACAAAAAAAACTTCTTTGATAAAGTAGGACACCCCCGGATGTTCCGAAAGCCCTGATTTCGCCAAAATCGACGGAATCTCCTCTTGTGCCTGTTATTTTTGCAAGAAAAAAAACAAGCAATTAAACCCAAAAGGTGGCCAAAAACACTTTAGAAGTGTCTTTGGTCAACTCAAAAAAATGCAAAAATTGACTAAGTAAAATTTATGCTAAAACTTGTAGTTTTTTTAAGAGATTTTTGGGCTGCCTTTTAGGACAGCAAATGAAAGCACTTCGATTTTTTCCAAATAAAAGAAATGAAGCTCAATCAATCATACCCCTTCAAGCCTTTATATTTTGAAAAAAAGAAACTAGCAATAAATGAGCTTTTCTTATCTAGATCTAGCTTTAGATAGATGAAAAAAAATGCTTAGATCTAGATACTTTGCAAGCAAAATGGAAACTAAGTTAAACTTTGGATTCAAATCTAGCTTCTTATGCTTGCATAAAGGAAGTAACCAAATAACTTTTGAAGAATGTGAGAGGGAGAAAGGAAGAAAGTCTTTCTTCCAAGAATTGAAAACATGGGCTATGGAGTCCTTAATGAAGAGTAGAGGGAGCTTTATTCCTTGACAATCCTGGACAAATGAAGGTTGAAACTACAACCATTCAATCCTCCAAGCTTGAAGAACTTGTAAACAAATGCACTTCAACCCTGCAAACACTGTTTAAGAAGTTCTCTCCTACATAAAACAGGAACTTAGATTTGCATGTTAGTTTAACCAAAAAAGAGACATGCAATATAAAAGTTTGCGAGTTATAAGAAACGAAATGAGATTAATCTAATCATATTTACCTCACTCTACTGTATGACATCATACTTTCAAAGCCTTTGTAATAGATATACAAAATTGAAGCAAAACACAGATTACCTCACAACCATAGCATAAGATTCAAGCATCCACACATAGCATCAACACCGATGGATCTCCAAAGTCTCTTTATTCAATCTTAGAAAGGAAAAATATGATACAATGTGTATACGTCCTCCCAACAAACTCCAACTAACAAATGGGAAGGGTCGACCTTGGTTATATAGCAAGAGAGGTGACATTTCCAAGAGTGATGCGCATAGGGTTAGGAGGAGATGCGCAAGAGTAAAGAGTGGCACATGTAGTAGAGTGGAGAAGTGTGGAGTGGAAGGGTAGTGAAGTAGGGTGAAGGGGGAGTGATGGAGGTGAAGGTGGAGTGGAGTGGGAGTGAGTGGAGTGGAAGTGGAGTGGTGAGGGCGTGTGGCTGCCTTGGGATGTGCACCACCCCTCCTAAATGCGCCATCTAAGCTAGTGGGGTCGAGTCCCTACATTGGGATCTCCTCCACGCTTTAACATCAAGTGAAGTCGCCTCACTCTCTGCTAAACTCGCCTTAGTCTTCAGTCAACTGGGGACAAGGAACAACCATGTTTCTGACATGTTCCCCAGTTTCCCTAAAAAATAGGGATTTAATTAAATTACCCATTTTTCGAGTAAATTTTATTTTTTAGTGAAAATAATCACTTTTTTGCCTCGAAAGAAGAGAAATAGGGGTTTACATGATACTCCGGACTGGAAAACGACCATAAATATGGCATCTGATGATGTTTGATGCCATATTTTTACAACTTATTGCTTTACAATTAAAAAATTCCATTTTTTGCGGGAATTTTATTATTTCTCTAAACATTAAAAAAAAACTATCAAACCTAGCCGCAACTTCCATATGACTTAATTAAGACGACCTAGTATGAACTCATATACATTCAGACACTAGGCATTGGTTATACCATGCCAAGGCCTAACCACCAGCACATAGTCCAGCTTTGGAGTCAGTCTCTTGAGTGAAAAAACTTAGAAATTATTAATCGCCCACAAAGGCAGGCAAAAAATAATTAACAAGTGAAAAAAAACACTCTAGAGTACATGCTTGTACCTAGGTCTAAGGTGGCCAATAGCCTTTTACAATATTTCATACTCAGGTCATTTATTACAATGATGGAAATGCGGAAAAAGGTGGTCTTTTGAAAGATCGGTTGAACTCTGAACTCTGTTATATGAGCACTGACTGTTCAATCTTTGGCGGCTCATCAGGAAGTCCAGCTTGTGCAAACTGGTGGATAGCAGTTTCTTCAAGACCTATGCTCTGATACCATGTTGATTTTTCATAAGCTAGGTTAAGCATGAAGTTCATTCCATTTTAGCATTTCACTTAACCATAAACAATAATGTTGCAACAACCAAGATCACAAGAAGAAACACCATGCACAAGAACACAAGTGTTGAATTATATAGCTTTGGAAGGTATTTTCCTATTGTAACTAACCATGTAAATAAATTTTTGATATAGTGTTAACTTTATGTCAAGCATCAAACACATGACAAGTGTCAACCTTATGCCAAGACAACCATATGCCATGTGTCAACCTCATAGCACCTCTAAGAGGGCTGTAGGGAGGTTGTAGTGGCTAGCTTAGGGAGGTTGCTTAAGAGGGCTGCTTAGGATGGTTGGAGTGGCCAGCTTAGGGGGGTTGCTTAGGGTGGTGGTATGACAGCTGTCATACAATCCTAAGACAACAATTTAGGGCAGCCTCTAGAAGAGACAAAGGAAGTGACCTTTGGGAGCATTAGGAGGTGGCTCTTGGGAACTTTAGGAGGTGGCTCTTGTGAACTTTAGGAGGTGGCTCTTGATAGCCAAAGGAGGGCAGGTATGACAACTGTTATACAACTGTCATACATTCTTAGGGGGCTGCTTAGGGCAGCCAAACCAACCTATAAAAAGGGGCATTCACTTACCATTTATATACCTTTGTTTTGCTGGAGTCTTCTATTGAGGCAAGGCATCTATTTGTTGAAGTATTTTCTGCTGGTATATAACTGATATCCACTGGAATTTTCTGCTGTTATATGGCTGCTTGTTGCTGGAGTCTTCTGTTGGTATATGGCAGCTAGTTGTTGAAGTATACTGCTGATACAAGCACTCTATTCTTGTTGCTGTCTTCTGCTGTTCCTTGCTGATATAAGGCTGCTACAAATACTATGTTAAAGCTGCCATAACTCTGCTACATCAAGAAGGAAAGTCAATTATCTTTTGGTGAGTTTGTCAAGCTATTACTATAAGTGTTAGTTCAGCTATTTGTGAAGTTTGTAAGTGCTGAAACAGACGTATTGTTTAAGCCCTCTGAGTCCTAGCTAGTTACTCTAAAGTCTTGTACTGGTATTGTACTTTGTTGAAGAATCTAAAGAGAAGTTTTGGTTGGGTTTTCTACCCCAAGAGGGTTTCCTAGGGTACACTTGTATTCTCTCTGTGATTGTCTCAGTTTTAGTGATCCTGATATATGCAAGATGTATTGGTATGTTGGTTGTATGCTGTACATTTTTAAATTTACCTACATGCATTAGTTTTTCAACAACAAGAAGTATCTTGGGAAACCCTTCTTAACAAGGGGAGAAAACCCAACCAAATCCTTTGCTATATTCTTCAAGAGAAAGACCTTCACCACCAATAAGACCTAGCACACAAGAGGGTGCTCAAACCCTAGAAGACTAGCGCCCAAGAGAGGTGCGTACTTTTCCCAAGAAGATGTACTTGCTGAAATTTCCAAACTCATGTGAAAGGTATGATTCCTTAATGGGGAATTTATCTTTACTTATACTAAACTGAACCTGTCAACATAAGTGTCTATTGGCACAACAGGGCTGACCTCACTAGCTTATAATGTAATTAATATAAACCAGATTAATTATCTTTTATATTAATTATCAGTCATATTAAGGTGGGGCCGACCTATACCCTTTACGTTACAATTAGGGTTATAGGTAGGTCTAACTCTTGAACAATTTAGAAAAGGATCTGATACACCCACTAGTGGTCATCCACTAGGGGCACATCCATAGGGATGTCCATATCTCTGGCTCACTGCATTACACAAAAGAACCAGATCTTCACACATTCACCTGTGCTCGTCCACAGACACGTCCACTCTATAGATATTCTTTCCCACTGCCTTAGATAGGAGAATCATCTAGAGTTTCTCGTCAACTCTGCTGCTTAGAGGAGGCTAATACATCATCTTCATTTCTGTTCACATGACGATGCACCAAACACTTTGGGATTTCACACGTTCACCTTGTGCTCAACCACTTGCACGTCTAACTCAACATATCACCTTTCCCACTGGATAATCATCTGGAGTTCTTCTCAACTCTCTGAATGGAGGAGGTCATCTCTACGTTCCATCTCTGTCTCAGGTAGAAGCCACGCACCCTTCTTAGGGGCTTTCTCTCAGGTTTGTATGCTGGAGAAAGACTCACATAGCTGCAATGATCCACATCTCACAGGTTTGTAAGTTGGAGAATGTCTCACATAGCTGCAATCATCAATAGTCTAGACCCTTTTTTCTCTAATTAGGATAAAAAATTTGAAGAGCAACCTTGCATTGACACCAATCCTACTTCGCTGAACAAATAATCATTGAACCTCGATCTCTTCTATGGTCCTCATCCCAGTCCACCATATTAAGATCCCCTCCCACAATCCACTCTGCTATCAAAAGTGAGGAGGCCATCCAATCCCAAAGGAGACCCTTCTCAGGACTGAGACTGCACAAAAGCTGAGAACTCGATCCTAGATTAGAAGAGTTACCTAAACACAATGATCCTTAGTATCCGACCCAGAAGAAATTACGAAAATTTGCAAGGACGAAGAAAAGGTGATCACCACTCCTCCATTCCCTTAATAATGCTCTGAAGCCCCAAAAAGCCTATTCAATCAGTAATTCTTCTAATTCCAAAGCTTGAATTTTCATGACTTGAACTCCTGTAAGAAGACCACATTCAACTAGAACCACTGCAACACACCTTTAACAAATTGCTTATGATTGGGAATTGACATCCCTAACACATTCGAAGACATGAGGGAGAGATTTATTCCAATGGGAGATAAAGTTCTAAGCAATTGTATTGGTTGGCCATCTCAAAAGCCTCAAGTATTTGATGATCCAAGGAATGAATCATTGTATCATTGTAGGATTTCATTTGTTGTTGAGGATTCAAAGCATTGGTTGGTTTGTTTGTATGAGTACGAGAAGAAAACCTCTTCTTGTGAAGCTTGCTCAATTTCCATATTATTGGACCCCTGATGCACAACAATCCCCTTGCTCTCAAGAGTAGAACCCCGAGGAAATTGAGGCTGCCCTATCACCAAGGAAGCACTAGGAATCAACATCTAAACCACTTGGCCACATGAGTGTTGGGAAACACCAACTCCAAGAAGAACCACTTGCACCTGAACCTGTTCCACCAAAACCTAAACCACTAGGTCTGCCACTAGGACCACAAGTTGCACAACCACATGCTATTGAACTTGAGCCACCTCTCAAAGAACCACCACCTCTAGAACTTGAACTCCTTGAAGAGCCTCCCCGACCAACACCTTTCTTTGAGGCCACAGAGGGTTCCCCTACCCTTGTGCCTTGAGAAGGTCTCACACCCTCACTAGTATTGGCAGCTTCCTCAGGCTTAGGCTTGTGAACAGGGCAACTCTAAATTCAATGATCTTGAGCTTGGCATGGAAAACAAGCATTTGGCAAGTTGCGATTTTGAACGTTCTATTGTTTGAATCCATCAATAGTGCAAATTGAAATGAATGGGGGAAGCTTTTGCTTCAAGTCTACCTCCACACACACCCATCAATTAGCTTTGATTGAATTACATTGGCCATCAGGAATCAAAACTTTAGTAATCCGGCTTGCAAACAAATCAACAAATAAGCGCGTATCGGTTTTAAGGGTGGGGAATTCTATCCAAAGCGGATAATTAGCCTATCCTCAGTCCTCTAGGTTAAAATTTGCTCTTCATGATTGAACATAAGCAAGGGAAGCAACAATGTTTGAAGTTCCATCCTGTAACACCTAGCAAGTTGTGGCATTTGAATTGTATAATAGGCATGTGCATTTCAAACCCAAACCCTAGTAAGAGTTTAAGGATATACCCTTGGTCTCCCGGTTCAACATACACCAATGATTGAAAGCCTCTTCATATGGCATATGGTTTAAAAAGAACAGAATGACTCCTTGGGTCTCCAATGCACGTGCCCTTCAAAATATTCCTTCTTGTCAACGAGGAAAATGTGGAAGTCGTCAGGGTCCAGAGTGTTGATATTACGGTAGTTGCGGGAGGTATTAACCTCTACGTGTAACCTTTGACGAGATTAGAATATTCCGGGAAGCAAGAGAAACCCTAAATAGTTGGTTAATAACCTTAGAAGACAAGTCGTCTCAAGAGAATAAATTATATTAAATTATTAGCCTCCAGAAGAAGAAGTCGGCCCAGGTAGGTCACTTGGAGGACTATAAATAGAGGGCGCTTGAGTTCATTTGCACTCACTCACTCTCACAACTGCATAAGGACTAGTGGTGCGCATGACTGAAGGAGAGTTGCAATTGCTGCAGTGGTGACTTGGTCTTTGGTTATGGTTTGGAATTTTTGCTTGGTACGCTAGCTTTGGAGAGAGGTACGCTAGCTTGGTTGGCTATTGGTTCTAGTGATTGCTTCCAGAATTATTCTGTTTGTCAAGGTTAAGGTGCTCGGGGGTGGCCTTTGTGCCTATGGTTGGGTGACAATATAGTGATATTGTCTGTGGTGAAACGAGCACACCTATTATTTTAACATGTTATGGGCCCACACTATCTTCGGACAGTCTAACCACTCGAAGGTAGATTGGGAGGATTGCTCAGTTGCAGTGAGTGTTACTGGAAGCTTCCCCCTTCCCCCACTCCACCCTTGGAACCTCGCTCTGAGCGAATCCTACATGGAAGCTTCTCCGAAAGCTCGCTCCGGGGTGCAAAATGGGCGCTTCCTAATGAATCTTGCTGGCCTATTGCTCTATTCTTCTATTTCTTTAACAACATTTGTGGAACTTTACCCTGGCTCTGATTCTATGACTTAAATCTAGTAATTGAACACTGTGGACTGTGCTAAAATTTTGTACTAAATGTTGTTATAGAGTTGCTCTCATGGTATGTTATAGAGTTGCTCTCTATGGATCTTACACTGGCTTTGTTTCTATGACTTCAGACTAAGGACTTAGGAAACTACCCTAGCCTAGGGGGAAACCCTAAAGTCAATTTAAGCTAAGTCATTATAGATTAGAGTGGAAGTGCGAATTACCTTAAATTGATTAGCACAATTAACCCAAGAAACCAATCCTGTACTTCAAAGATGTTGCAAAAAAATGTGACTTGGAGAGTTACAAAATGGTTTAGTGACAGGAAGCTCCATGGGGCGCTTCATTACTTTACTTGCCAGTCTATAGATGATAGATTCATAACATTTAGCAACTAGACTCTAGAGTCTAGCATAGTTTAAAGTTTATTGTTTTGGACCTTTCGATCTTCATAATTCAGTGTAGATGGCCTATTTTGTAATCATAACTATTTGGTCA
>JASDQU011377186.1:0-24228 GCA_032191745.1 Picea mariana
TATTTTCTTGTTTGGGTACTCAATTGGCTCATAGCTCATCCTATCATCCTCAATCTGATGGACAAACCGAGATAGTGAACAAATGTCTGGAAGGCTACCTTCGTTGCTTTGTCTCTGATAAACAAACACAATGGTTCAAATGGTTACCCTTGGTAGAATGGTGGTATAACACTTCATTTCATACTACAACAAAAATGACACCATTTATAACACTTTATGGATACCACCCTCCTTCCATCACTTCTTCTCTAAAATAAAAATCTAAGGTTCAAGCAGTGGAAGATCACATTGAGAATCAACAACAAGTTCTCCAAATCTTAAAGGACAACCTGACCATGGCACAGAATCACATGAAACAACAAGCAAATCAACATCGTAGTGAAAGAAGTTTTGAAGTAGGGGATTGGGTGTTTTTAAGACTACAACCATACAAACAGATGTCCCTCAACCAAGCCAAGAAGGATAATAAATTATCACCAAAGTACTATGGCCCTTATAAGGTGTTGCAAAAGATTGGTACTATGGCATACAAATTGGAGTTGCCTGCATCTTCACGAGTACACCCAGTTTTCCATGTTTCATGCTTAAAAAAGGTTATAGGCCACAAGATCCTAGTTCAAACTATATTGCCAGAACTTGATGAGGAAGGAAAAATCATATTGGAGCCTGAATCCATCACTGACACAAGAATTCGCCAACTGAGGAATAGATTCATTTCAGAGTATCTCATTAAATAGAGGAAACTATCGGCTGAAGATTCCACTTGGGAAGATGATCCTTTTATACAGAAGCATCCAGAGTTACTCAAGTGTTGCGGACAACACTTGTCTCAAGGGGAGGGGCATGTTAAGCCCTAATATTGGCTCATTACCCATTAATTGGGGCATATTATATTAGTAATGTTATTTTAATTATGTCGGCTTTAAGCCATTAGTTGTAATTATACCTCCTAGTCTCCTATATATACCAAGGAGACATTTTCATTTTGAATCATATTGTACTTGAACATTTAAGTGGGGTAAAAGGAGGTTGCCCCCTCGAAGAGGATTATTACCTGAAATTATCTCTTTTTCAAGGCGTTGAGTATTTTTTCTGAGGTTTTCCTATGCTATATTGATATTTGGTTCCTATTTGGTTCCTAACAGGATGTTTCTCTTGAATCAATCAATGTAAATTGTTCTATTGATATATAAGCTTTTGATTTTTTTTATTCCAAAATTTTTTAATTTTTGTATCGTGATATTTTTTCTAATCACATATTATATTCAGATCTCAACAATTTTCAATTTAATAATCTACTATGGTCATATTTGATGGAGTTACTTCACGCACACCTAAGATTTATTTTTCCTAAGGTTTTTCCTTGTTTATTATTCATAATTAGTCATTATCCAGTCTCTTATATTTTAGGGGAGAATATTCCACCTGGAGAATATTCTCTTTCATTTGACACTTTAGTTTGACTAGTTGAGTTGAGTTTAGATGTTGCATTGGTTTTGTCACCATGCAACATTGGGATCATCACCATGCTAATGCGCACTTGCCTTGGGATCATCACCAGATTGCCTCATTACCCTTGATTCCTTGATCTACTCCTCACTACTCTTTGTTCAGTCTGTTAACTGAAGACTGATTGACTAGTTAACTCAGCTAGGTGGAAGTTCACTCCCATAACTCCCTGAAAGACTAGACTAGGTGGTAGTTTACTCCCGCCACTGCTGGTGTGTGTCCATATCACTTTAGACCACCACTATGTCTCATTAATTGCTCATGTATCATATATCTATTGTAAATTATTCACTCTTTGAGTGTGGAATACAGTTAATGAGAATTCTTTCATTCTTTCTCTCCTTCTTCTTCTTTCTCAAATTCTCTCTGCAAATGTGTGTATTATTTTCTTGCTAGATCTATTTTGTGCAGGTTCAAAACATTTACATGGTATCAGAGCTGACGGACTACTAAGCAAAAGATACACCAAATTATTTTTTGCAGGTACAGAAGATTGAAGAACGCAGAAAACATGGATTATTCGCCGAAAATACTTCTCACCCCTCATAACTATTTGGAGTGGAAGCCAAAAATTCTGCTTCTGCTCAGATGTAGAGGATTGTACCAAATAACTATGGCAATAGAAGTAGAGCTTGATTATATCGATGAGAAAAAATGATTTTCTCAATAGACAAGATATGGCCATAGGATGTATCCTCTATTTTATTTCTCCTGAAATTCTCTATCAAGTATATGATGACTCGCAAGAATCAACTCCAAATGAATTATGGAACAAATTAGAGGTTCTATTTAGCAATAAAGAATATTGTAAAAATTTCACGCAGGAGGTTGAACAGATAGAGCCAGAAGAGAAGCCATCAGAAGATCAAACATTGTATTTTGAAGAGTCTTATACACAAGTATTTGCACAAATTTGTATCCCATTAATTGAAGATGATGTCTACTCCATTTCAGATTTGTTTTCTGAATTTCATGTGGAAGACATATGGCATGCATCTAAGGTGTCACAAGTAGACACTTCTCTATGCACAATGCATGCATCTCAAAAGACAAAAAGGGACCCGCGCACATCAGACTCAATTATGATATTTTCTGAGAACAATTTGCAGAAACAAATTGGATATTTGAATTCCTCTCGGGAAAATATCCAATTTAAAAAAAAACAATCGTCCGAAACAGAGTCCGAGAAGTGAAGTTATGATCATTTTAAAATCAACAAAATTTCAGTGTTTTTTCCGGAAACGACCACATGGTTTTCAAAGTTTCATCCAAACTTTATTTGGATATGCTTCATTACAAGAAGAGAAAGTGGATATGTGTGGAAATTTCAATGTTGCATCTACTTCATTAGATCTGTGTAGACATAAACTTCAACGAGCATAAACTTGCACAATTGCGAGGTCTTCTTGGAGTGAAGGACAGGGTTGCTTAGCAACTATTTTTTGTTCCATCTCAAGTTTTATTTTTACATACATTGTACCTTGAGGGGGTGTTTTTCCCAGGAGGTTTTCCCTCTTTCCTCACTTTATTTCAATGTATCTTTTGTATTTGGGTACCTAACATGGCCTTGTTGTCGGGATCCACTCTTTATTTTCACCATAGTGATGTTCAGGGGGGGTGTTGAAGTTACTTCACACACACCTAGGATTTATTTTTCCTAAGGCTTTTCCTTGTTTATTATTCATAATTAGTCATTATCCAGTCTCCTATATTTTAGGGGAGAATATTCCACCTGGAGAATATTCTCTTTCATTTAACACTTCAATTTGACTAGTTGAGTTGAGTTTAGATGTTGCATTGGTTTTGTCACCATGAAACATTGGGATCATCACCATGCTAATGTGCACTTTCCTTGGGATCATCACCAGACTGTCGCATTACCCTTGATTCCTTGATCTACTCCTCACTACTCACTGTTCAGTCAGTTAACTAAAGACTGATTGACTAGTTAACTCAGTTAAGTGGCAGTTCACTCTCGTAACTGCTTGAAAGACTAGACTAGGTGGTAGTTTACTCCCGTAATTGTTGGTATGTGTCCAGATCACTCTAGACCACCACTATGGCTCATTAGTTACTCATGTATCATATATCTATTGTAAATTATTCACTCTTTGAGTGAGGAATACAGTTAATGAGAATTATTTCATTCTTTCTCTCCTTCTTCTTCTTTTTCAAATTCTCTCTGCAAATGTGTTTATTATTTTTTAGCTAGATATATTCTGTGCAGGTTCAACACATTTACAATATTTTAATCTGATGCAAAGTGGTAGTTCTAATAATGATGAGGTAAATCTTTCTATTCGACCTAGTTCATTTCAAGGTTATGAAGAAGAAAATAATATTTATATGATTGTCACTCATGAATCATATGCATGTTTGTCTACTTCATCTTTTGTCATTCAAAATATTGATTTGATTTGGAATTTGGAAAGGAACACATTTTTTTCTCGTGTTATTGATAACACTGAAATATTTCATCATAAGAGAATGCTCATGTTCAAATCACATCGTGAAAGTCAAAGTGAGGTAATTTATTACAAACTAATGTCTAACCGTCATTATTGTCCTTTGCTATTTAATATTGATAACATTTGTTTAAAAATTACATTCTCAATTCAATCCTCTTTTCATTTTTCAAATCATGATCCTCTCATATCTTGTTTTGATTACACTTTTGATGAGAAATTTGTTTTTTTTTCTAATGAAATTACTCAATCTTTAAATACCTGTCAATCGTTTTTTTACGACACAATTTATGATTGGTTGGAAGAATCATTTTTTAAAAAGTTTCCATGTCACTTTTTTTCATTTGTAAATTCTTTCAGTCAATTTCATATTAATAATTGTACATATCATGATAGAATTGAGTTATGGTTAGAAAAATTTTATATTAGCAAATTTCTTGTAAATGGTTTTCTTTTATTGTGCTTATTATGAATCAATGTACATAATAGGATAAAGTTTTCTTTTGATAGTTTAGTATTAATTTCATTTCAGGTACTAATCCTTCATGTACATCTTCCTGTAGGACTCAAGCAAATGAAATGGTTACACTGGAAAAATGATTTCACCTAGTTTTGGTTGTCCTGTAAAGTAGAATAGGAGTAGAACAAGTTTAGTTTAGTTTGTTTATCTTTTAATTTTCTAAATTAATCTAGTTGTTGAATAAGCAAGTGACAAACTTTTAAAAAAAGTACTCATCCAATTTGGGGGAAAGTTTGGAAAATAATAAAAATATGTCTAATTTTTTTTCCCAAGAATGCATTTCAAGTATGTAACCATGTTAATATTATCAAACTTCTTGGAATCATTTCCTTTCTAAGATACTTTCTTTCATAAGTTTTGTTTCTTTCCTTAGTTTAGTTTTAATAAATCTGATGATCATAAACATATGTAAATTTATATAAAGGTGCAACTTCTTCATAATCTTTAACATGATCATGAGAAGAGGTAACTTCTTTAACGCATGAACTCTCCAGAATATCAAGTTCTATAAGATTTTTGTTTGATTATGTTGATATCTTAGAATATAAATATTTTGGGATTACTTTGCACGTTTTTTTAGTTGGGTAAAGTAGTTATGATGGTGCTCTGGTTGCAAACATGTTATATTAGGGAGTCCTTTCACCTTACCTTATTTTTATTCATCATCTTGTTCTTTGTTTTTTTTAATTTATTGAAAATTTACTCTACAATTAGTAACAAAAAATCATTAAGGATTTTCAATTAAAATTTAACTTTGAGGCAAGATATTTGTAAAGGAAGTCACATCTTGATGTGACTTTATCTTTTGTTCATAATTGCTCCTTAAATTTGTAATTTTCTTTTGCAATAAAAGTTTAATCAATAAAAACCATTCAAGATATGATTAATCATGATCTCAACTTAAGAAAAAAATGTTTATATTAACTTTATGTTTTATGTTGAAATATATTTTTAGTCTTGTTGGAGTTTTCATTTCTTCATGGCTTATTGATTTATATTTTCTGTTGGATTTGTATTTTCTTTCTTAGATAGTTGCAAACGTTTCTTACGTTTTGGGTTGGATTTGTATTTTCTTTCTTAGATAGTTGCAAACGTTTCTTACGTTTTGGTTTGTGTATTGTATGTATCTATTTTTTATGCATTTTTAATGAAAAAGAATCATTATTGGATTGCATGAAAGATAGAAAAAATATTATTTATATTATTCTATCATGATAACAGATCTTTTTATGATTAATTCATCTTTTTTTTTTTAATTTACCTAGGAAAGTACTTTGAAGCGAGGTATTTTTAGATTTAATTTCCCTTTTATATAAATGAAATCAATACAATGGGAATGAGAAATCTTAATACAAAACGCTGAAGTTTTACCCTATGAAATGCAATATATCAAAGTAACTTTCAATATTACTCCACTTCATATTGGTCATTGCATTAATGCAATCACAAATATAATTAGTAAAAGGAAATTAATAAATTATAATACATAAGAAGGTGTGAGAATTCTATAAAACTCATCRGGGCTATGGATGCTCATTGGCAATGGGGCAATGTATACATGATACCAAGGCAACTTCGTCAGGGATATGGATACTTGGATACTTGTAAAAGAAAGATGAGCTGAAATGATTGCATCTATTCATGGTAAGTAAAYTCTACTCATTATTCAAATCAAAAACTTATTCTCACATTTATATTTAATTAAAATTAATTTAATCCCTTTCTCTCTACAAAGACCAAGTGAATGAGTATGACTGTAATTTTTCTTAACTTTTGAATTAGCCATAAGAAAGCTATCATTTATATTTCAAAATTAATAGATTTTCTTTTTTATGTGATCTAATTTTTTGTATCTTATATTTTCATGAATAGAGATCACTGGTCTTCCCAACCTGTCATTAATTGTTGTGGCAAACAACAACCACCCAAATTTTCTTCTGAACGATATAGAATTTGGGTCCCTTTTTGTTTTAATACAAAGTTTTCTCTTATATTTTTTTTTGTTTCTATGAGCTCAATCGGTTTGCTTACGATGATGTGCATATTCCCAACCTGTCATTAATTGTTGTGGCAAACAACAACCACCCAAATTTGTTGTGGCAAACAACAACCACCCAAATTTTCTTTTGAACGATATAGAATTTGGGTCCCTTTTTGTTTTAATACAAAGTTTTTTCTTATATTTTTTTTTGTTTCTATGAGCTCAATCGGTTTGCTTACGATGATGTGCATATAGTTATTGTTGATTTTATTTTATGTTGGGCATTATTATGGATTCATTAGTCATTGGAATTGAATTTAACAATAGATCTTCGTATTCATATCGATTATCTAATTTGAATTTCATGTATGTAAACATGAAATTGAAAATGTGATTATGATGAATTATCTATTTTGCTCAATGATTAATATGTGAAATCAAATTGTGCTTGTGTTTAAATGAAAATCATTACCATCATAACTTAGATTTCACTATTTTATAAAATTCAAGAGTTTATTATCTCTTGTTAKTATGAAAGTTCTTGTTTTCCTAACTTATATGACATTGCTAGGAAATAAATTCACTCAACTTTATCATGATTATCATGATGATCTTTTCTATGTTATGACTTCAAGTTTTAGATAAAATTCAAGAGTTTATTATCTCTTGTTATTATGAAAGTTCTTGTTTTCCTAACTTATATGACATTGCTAGGAAATAAATTCACTCAACTTTATCATGATTATCATGATGATCTTTTCTATGTTATGACTTCAAGTTTTGTCTAATGATAGAATGATTTATTTGGATAAGCGGTTTAATTGATTTATTAAATTTATTATTTACTTTTGATCCTATTCTTTCAAAGATTGGAATTATATTGAATTATTCGAAGGCTTGCAATGTTATTTGAGTTTTGGTATGAAGGTTTTTTTACATTTCTACTTCTTATGCTTGATCGAATTGATGTATGTGGAATTATAAATTTTACTACCACGGTCTTATTAGTCCCTGCCTCCGGCTAGGGACTATAGCTTTCTACTATCGGTCAACGATTATTAACCGCTTATTATCTCAATGCTTTTGTTGCATTAGTTGGTGTAATTTATTAATTAACTCTTTATTAGTTTGAAAGTTTGACATTATTTCAAAATATTTTTTATTAATTTATTTTTTCAAAATAAAAAATTCATTTTATTAATTTAAAAAAATTATATTCTCATTTTTTAATGGGCCCAGGACATATTGATGTGACTAAATAGCCCTGATGGAGGGCAATATTATTTAGTTATTTATTAATCTTTAAAATTAATTTTAAAAAAATGAGCAAATTTAAATTACACCATTGGTTGAATTGGATGTAATGAAAGATGCAAGGTGCAGCTTGTCACTGCAGTCGATGGCAAGGTGGAGCTTGTCACTGCATTCGATGGCAAGGTGGAGCTACAATCGATAGCTAGACGTGGCCATCTGCATGCCCTCATACTAGACCCAGAAATCACAACTTTGTAGATTTCAGATTTCTCTGTATGGTTTCAGAATCGTCTACAGATTTCTCTGTATGGTTTCAGAATCGGCCAGCCAGGTGGAAGGTTCTATGTTAAATGGCTGAATTCTCTGATCTCAGAACTCTATATGTAGTTGTTCTTGATGAAATCTGTATGGTTTCAGAATCGGCCAGCCAGGTGGAAGGTTCTATGTTAAATGGCTGAATTCTCTGATCTTGGAACTCAATATGTAGTTGTTCTTGATCGAGTTCAAGTAGTGACTGGTTCAAGTAGCGACTGGTTGGAGATTGAGATCCCAGTGCCTATAGATCGAGTGCATGTTGCATCCTTGCCTGTTGCATCCTTTCTTCAAGGTCGACAGACATGCCTAGAACCAATCCCAGAACCAACAGTTAGAGATCCAAATCATTTCTCTGATTTTATAAACAGATTACCTGCAAATTCTTGAAATTTATTATTCATCATACATTGAATAAAATAGAACGTAAAGGAAATTTAAATACTGATAAAAATTTAGTAAAGGAAATAACAACACTAAAGGAAATAACGAGACCGTCGCACCCTTGATGACAAAAAATCAAAGCCACCTACGGTGTTTGGCCAGCCAACATGGTCTAAATACACAAATAAATTAGGCTTTGAGGATGATATTTTCTGGAATCATAACACTATGATCTCATAATTACAACCATGAAGCATTTCCTTTTGTTTGAATTATAAATCCTATAGATCAATTGATTAATTTCTTTACCATACTATCTTGTAATGACAATGACTAAAAAGGCACAAGAAGTGTAGGAAAAACATTAACAATTATCATGTATAATGTTCGTTGTTGCATTTATCCAGTCACAATATATATATAGAAGTAAGCAACAAAAAAGGGTATATTAAATACCTGAAAGTAACGGCGATGGAGTAGCATATACCTTTCATGGAGTAACCGCGATGGAATGTTAATTTTTATTTACTGAGTTACACTTATATTCGTTTGTCTTCACTGCAGGTTGGGCCAGAAAGCTAGGCTTTTCATCATCGACCATAATAACCATGGCTTTTTCCTCCATATCTTCACTATGTGCGAGTTTGAAGCTGCTCATACAAATTTTATCATTAACTTAGGGTTTTCACCTTCGATTTAGAATAAAAGAGTGGATTGAGAATTAGAAACGACTTTATATTTTATATTTATGAAAACAACGGGGCCAACATGAATATGGATTTCTAAAGAATGGACTCCATACCCTTTTCACCGAAGCTTGCAGATTCGGGCCATACCCCTTAACGCACAAGAACAACAAGAAGATTATGAACACCAACAACATAATCCAAATGAATTCATCGTAGTACAAAGAGTTTTTTCTAAGGGGCTATCTCTATCCAGGTTACCGATGATAACATCCTTTCCAAAATTTTCTTTTCTCCATAGTGAATTCTGAGGAATATTCTCATCCTCTCATTCTCCCGCTCCAACTTCTAATCCAAGGAATCCCCATGAAGGAGTTGTATGCAACCTTTTTGTTTGCCTAGAAAATACAAACAACACCTGCGGGAGTTCTGAATAATAACCCCAACAACATCAGGAACAATTCAGTTAGAAGAAAAACGATGTACGATTTTTTTTTTTTGTTCAAGCATATTTCTACATACCTGTAATACAGAGACTGTAATAGTGGGTTTATGAAGATAATCAACAATATTGAAAGAATTACTAGGGTTTTTTCCCTCATTGCATTTCTGCAATCATAGAATCTTCCATATCATAGGTTCTTTCTTACTAGAGGAAGCGCTAGCTTCTACAGACGAAGATGCTAAGTTAGACATTGTTACACACTTTCGCGAAGGGTTAGCTGACCGAGTATGAATGTGGCTAGTTGTCATTACGGCAAGGAAACATAGCCTTCATGCAAACACTGAAGGCCCCAGAAGGCAAGCTGGCAATTGATTTATTAATCTAATGTTTATTAGAATACCCATAATTTTTATAATAATTTTAAAATGGAAATGAATTTACACTAATTTTATAATTATAATGCCACTTGCCTAATTGCGTTGTTTGTGGATCATGTTAATGCGGATCATCTTGGTCCCTCTGTCATGAAAAATACTAATGTGAACACCCTGAGGGCAGGTCAAAAGGCACTTAGATTGTTGTTGTGGGCGGGCCACATTATCTTGTATTTCCATTGGCGGGCCTGGTTTTGAAAGCGGTTAAGTTGGGCGGTGAAAACGCATGGGTGAAATCTCAGAACGTCAATGTAGAGGAATTCCGCATTGAGGGAGAGTGATTGTGAATCCGTCGTCCCTGTTGCAGTCAAATACGTAAATAAGAAGGGAGGACTCACACTATTTACTCGATTTCAGTATTTCTATTCTACAAGTCCGGACTAGGCTCCCAAAACACAGGGGATCCACTAATGGAATAATATATTGCTATTAGTTTGTCAACATATTCGCCAAACTTGTTAATATGTTGCTATTAGTTTGGCAGACTAAAATATTTCATATGAGACAAACAGGCGACGTAAAGTGCAGGTCAAAATTGTTTTGGCATGTGATTGTCCAAATCAGCGGGGAGATACCTTCAAAATATCATGCGCAGAAATTGAGATGCGGATTAGTAGAGAGGATATTATCTGAATACCTCGAACCCTTTTTTTAAAAACACACTATTTTGTTTGAAGTGAAACAAGGCGATGGCAGAAAACAGAACATGAAAACACTTTATTCTGTTTGAAGTGAAACAATTTGATGGTAGAAAACAGAACAGGAACCCGAGATGCATATTTATTGCATACATATAAGGACGAGCATGATCGATTCTCATGAAGACCTATAGATTCAAACCTAGATGAAGCAAAATGCCGAGGTGAAGCAAGATATACAGCAACTATTCTAGCAATGGTTGGAGTAACTTCTATGATCGGAACTGTAAAAGCCGCTAAATATTTAATGTCCCACCCATGTCGCTAAATATTTAATGTCCTGGTAAAGGATTACTAAGCATGGAGACGCGGCTAAAAGCCTCGCACTGGTGGAAGGTTTTTAATCTTCAGATTGTTTAACGAGGCAGGGACCAGCTTCTTCGCAGCTATTTCCCTTGTCCCTATAGTCCTATCTCTATCAATATGAAATCTCATCATTTCACTCCTATTACATGAACCCTCATTGTAATGATCATGGTAGTTGTATCACATACTTACCATGTGAAGTAATTTAATGACCACTATGAGTAAGTTGTCACATCGATCTCTTCAACGATCTCATTAAATTTTACGAAGAATACTCAACCCTGTTTAAAAGAGTTGGATGGTTTTGAGTTTATTAAGTCTTTAAAAGGTCATAATATCATTTCTGCTAAAGCTTTTGCACAGATTTATAATGGAAAGGTTTTATCAGAGAGAGTCCAGTAACCCTGATAGGAGTCTTTTCCATCACGGGCTTATCAAAATTTTAATTGAATATCATTTACTTTGGAATGGGGATTTATGGGAAATTTTTACCTAGAGAAACAATTTCTCTGATACCTATATCCAAATGAATGATTCATGACAATTTGAGATAGGATTTATATTGAGCAATTCAATTGGGGTCTCTAATGTCGATTATTCTCATGTTTTGTTACACGATGAGGTATCATCGCAGGTAACCCATAGCATGAGTCAAAAATTAGGTTTTGATTTTGAATTTGTTGTGGAAAGTGGTAATAATAAGTCTCAACCCGATCTGATGGATCATAATAATATAACTCGACCTTCATCTCCAACTCATGATACGACGAAATTTCCTATTAAATGTCTGCCAAAAAAGATAGAGAAGAATAATAATCTAAAGAGAAAATGTCAGGCAAGGAAAATTTGTAACCATGTCACCATGTCTAAATGAACCATCCCCTACTAAACAAAAATGTCCAGGTTTTGTAAATAGTATTTTGGTTTGAGGTATTAATTTTGTTCGTTTCTTTTCTTTTCTTTTATTTGTTTATTTAAGAGAAACTTCATAATCGAATATTCTCTAGTTTCTCTATTCGAAGTAATTTTTTTTATTGCATGTGTTCAACGAAAGGCTTTTGATCAAAGAATAGTAGATGGCTTATGGAATGATTGTCAAAGTCGATTCAATTCTATCATGATTGTTAGTTAGTTTCTACATGTTGGCTATTGTGATATCATTTGAAAAAATGACTTTTATTTTTTGAAAGTTTGTTAAAAAACTTCGTTGTAATATTTACATCTAAAGGCGTATACCTATTGACAATGGGCACATTTAATAGGTTTTTAGTTCTTAATACGTTTTCTATGGACACGATTAAATATGCCTAGAATATTTTTAATCGTCACAATAAATGAATGGCTCTGATTTCATCCATTAACTTCCGAGCTGTTATAAAGACATCCGTTTATATGTTTACTTTTTTACATTTACCTATTCATGTTTAAAAATTATTGTGTTCACTAACTTATTGCCACGTCTACCTAATTAAAAAATATTAAGATATTCGCACAGAGTGGTGGCCACGTTTCTATGTTGGCCATGTTTCGTTTCATTTCTGTGCTGCCTGCGTTTGGTTTCGTTTATGTGCTGGCCGTGTTTCATTTCATTTCTGCTGGCTGATGTTTGGTGGCCGCATTTCTGTGCTGGCATCACCAACGATCGCCAGCCTTTCGGCGTTAATCAGCCACATAATTGTGGTTGTGCTAGTTCTAGAACAAATAGTCGATACATTAGATATGGTTTCTCTCCTAGTTTTGAGGAGATGTGTTTTATCTTTAATTTTTTGTATTTCATAACTCTTACTATAAAAAGATTATAAAAAGACGGAAAGAAGGGGGGAGAAAATATGCAAAAGAGTCCTATTCCACTACTGTAAGAGACTTATTTTTGTAGAAAATCAAATGTTTGGATCAACAAAGGAAAACTTTTTATTTTTTAACAATTTCTAAGCATTATTGTTTGTTTTGTCGATTTAATAAAGAGATCACTTAGTTCTTGTTTATTCTCTATTTTTATGAGTATGATTATCTTTTCCAGTACTATTGTTGAATTAGAATAACTCATGCTTATTTCAAATCTCTATCAAGCTATCTTGCAGGATTGGATAGAGGTAGAGTTAGAACTGAAATATTTCATTCGAGCGGGATTTTATGTATTAGGTTGCTAGTTATCTATCAGCTTAATGCCATATTTGTTTTGATAGAATTATTGTCATTTTATTTGGACTATTCCTGTGTTTTGACATGATCTATTGACTTAATGATTTTCCATTTGAATTGATATATATGTACAACATATATATGATAATTGTTTATCACATAATTGTATCTGCATATTTGTTTAAATTAGTAAAAGGCCCTGGAGCTATTTTCCTGGCCTGTTCGCTTCATTTTATTCTAAGTTCAAGTTGGTCCATATTTCATTATATTTCTCTTGATTAGGAAGAGATCTATATCTTGTCTTGATTAATATAGATTAAGATTCACTTTTGTTGTCTGCATCTTAGATTAGATTGCATTTATATTGCATTTAGAAAACAATTGTAGAAGCCTTCTTTTATAGGATCAACTCCATTGGTGACTTGACTGAGCCCTTATGTCAACTTAAGGATTTCTTTCTTGCAAGCATGTTGCAAGAGGGTAAGTCTGATGCCTATTCTTCTTTACACTAATTAGGAATATCATAAATCAATGGGGAGAGTGAGGGGTAACTGGACCCCTAAAACCAGTTGGAATCACCATCCCAAATGGATAAAGGTCTAATTGGGGCCCTGGCTGGGTGATTTCCTAGATGTTGAATTTGATCATTTTTGGCCATCAAAAACCTGTAAATATTGATGTGTGGATTTTGTATTGACATGTCAAATGTGTCTTAAAACCATAAAAACATCCTATGGGGCATCAAGTTCCAAGCCCGAGTCCAAAAATCTTCCTTTCCTCGATGTTAGGTTACTTCAAGAGATAAAGATCAGTCAAAGCATTGAATAAATGAGCATGTTATATACTAGCACAACCACATTATAAAGGTGGTTGATATACGTTGATTATCTATATTAATTACTTTTATAATAAATAGGCAAGATTATGGTTGGGTTAGGGTTTCAGATTAAGATTAAGGACATTAGGGTTTCATATTAGAATTTCATATATGCTCCATTTTCCACCTTTCTTTATGGAAAATGGAAATATAAAGAAAAGTGGAAAATGGGGCATATATGAAATTCTAATTTGAAACCCTAATCTGAAACCCTAACCCTAACCCTAATCTTACCATCAACATTAAACATAAATGGAAATTAGCTCTTACTCGAGAATATCCATGATAAATGCAGTCTTACCTCAGTAGAGCTTGTAGCCTCTAAAGATATCTTCTAATGAGATCTGAAGTTAGAGTAGGTTTCAGAGGTTTCTTGAATAGGGTAAACGCTTCCAAGAATCCATAAAAAATATTGTCATAAAAAATACTGTCAAAACTATAGAACAAGCAAATGTGTTATCGAGAGATATTATTTGTATATTTATAAAATATATGGAGGCGGATTTTTCTATGGAAAAACCATTGGTTCTTCATATTCTCAATTATATTTTGAGGTATCTATAATGATTTTCACCATCCTCGTGAAAGCCAACATTGAGGATGTTAAAGTCTAGATTTCGATATACACTTGGATCTTTCAACTCATAATTGGACTTGTAATGAATTCGAAAGATCAAAAAATGGTTTCAGAGCCCTAGTATTTAGAACGCATGGGATAAACTCGGCCTTCACTTCCACCTATATGCCTGGAAATAAGAATATTGTCTTGTGGATTAAACAACCTCAACCTCTAGAAGAGGGAAATAACTTTTGCTACCATCAAGTCGAGCATATGTTGTTTATGGGGAACTTTGAGTCTCATGTTATTGGCATCTGAGTGGATGGGATTTTTCTCCACGACACCACAAATGGTCTCTGAATCAAGATTGGACATGGAGGTTTTGGCTTTAATCAAGTGATCATATATAAAAATGTGCATATGGGAAATGTTTCATATCCCATAATTATAAACCAGTATTAGTGTGATTCTCCAACTTCATACCCAAAATCCATGTTGTTACACAATGAACATAAGAAAATTTATAGTTTCATGTTTTTACCCTATGGGATATTTATAGTCGAGTTATTATAAAAACCCAATAAATTTTTTTGAAATGGAGGTGGTTATCAACTGAACGACCAGTTTGATAGGTGGTGTTTTTCTAGTGAATTTTTCTTGGAGCTCGACATGAATGAGAACAATTTTATAACTATATTGATCGGACCCATCAACATATTCCAAAATTGTTGGATCGATTCTAGAAGAGGGAATTCGACAAGCGATTATTGAGGATAAGGAGAGTGAGAAAGGGACTACAATTTTCCAAGTATTCAGTCCTTTTCTGTACAAATTTATCCATGTGTTTCATAGCCAAATACTCAAACAAAAAATCCCTGAATTACTCACGAGGGCCTAGCATCAACTAGTTCCTCATATGTTCACCTCCATGTGGTTGTGGGTCACGACTACGGGCCGAACTAGTACGGCGTCTCTTCGCACATCGCAACTCAGTGCTACCAGAATGTCGAGTCTTTCGACTCTGCAAACCCTGAAGATCGAAACAACGAAATGCCAAACCTCGACAGGTCTAGCGAATGGCAAGTTTCCCTCCAAAGGGAGATCGATGGCCATAAGCCTCCCTTGATTCAACGGTATGGATCCTTCCAGGGTTTCAGTATTCGGGAGTTCGAAATGCAACGACTCCAAGACTCTTTGTCATTCAAATCTCTGAATTCTGTTATGGGAATTCATGTAAGAGATTTTCGGCTCTTAAGAGTGTGGATTCAACGGTCCACGGGATTTTGAGACTTTTCCCTGAACTCTAACCGCTCACCGCGCGTTTCCTTTGATGGACAGTCTAGATTCCTTCAGGACTTCTCTTTTCTATTACCAAGCACGTCGGGATTTCAGGTATCAAGATTTCACGATTTGCAAAGGCAAGGTTTCTTGCCCTTTAGTTTCCCGGATGTCGAAACACCGAAACATCGACCAGCAACCACGTGTCCCTTCGATGGACGACGGCGACCTTTAGCCAAGATCAATGGTCGTGAATTTTTTGGGATGATCAACGATCATGATCAAATCCCGGCTTTCCTTAATCTCATCCACACCTCACGCCATTTTGGGGTTTCAGTGATCGGGATTTCACGACTTGCGAAGACAAGGGTTCTTGCCCTTTGGTTTCCCATGTGTCGAAACACCGAAGTGCTTACCAGCAGTCATGTGTACTCTATAGATGGACGGTCCAGGTACTTCCATGGACCATGGGGTCTACGGTCCTGATTCCTTCATCTCTTGCAAGGGTAAAAAAGGTTGTGGCATTAAGGTTT
This sequence comes from Picea mariana, assembly GCA_032191745.1. Classification (NCBI taxonomy): domain Eukaryota; kingdom Viridiplantae; phylum Streptophyta; class Pinopsida; order Pinales; family Pinaceae; genus Picea; species Picea mariana. Next base: position 16,384 of record JASDQU011377186.1, read on the forward strand.
GCATCTCTTCCTCAAATCTAACAGTCATTACTGACCTTGGATCCTTCAAGAGGATCACGTTCATGCATTGCTTGCAAAGGTGGAGAGGGGTCAAGGTACTATCGTCCACGTTCCTTGCCCACATCTAACGGTTGTTACCGACCTTGGATCCTCCGAAAGGATCTCGCGACACATGGCCTCCCTTAATCGAACAGACCAGATCTATTTTGGGATTTCCACCATGGAGTGTCCTGATCTCTTGTCATATGGACTCCCGAATTCTCAAAATCTGAAACCCCGATACCGACTCTTCTTTCGGGACTTTCGCCCCTGTTCACGAGGGCTTAACCCTTATGTATCTCCTGACAGATCCATTGGCTGTCGGGTTTTCTAATTAAGATCTGACGGTTCAGATCGTCCCACGCTGTGCACTCTCCCACTGCTCCCTGGACATGGAAAACCAACGGTCCAGATACTCTCATGGACCTTGGGGATCTACGGTCTCGATTTCTTCGCTACTCACGAAGATAAAGAAAAAGGGGTTAAAGCATTTAATGCCATCGTCTCTTCCTCCAATCTAACAGTCGTGACTGACCACAGATCATTCAACAGTATCTTGTCTGTCATTCGATACTTAACCCTACGCTGCGATCTAAGGATTTCGTGGATCGGGGTTTCGGGAATTTCAAGTGTGCGAGAACTCGTGCTTAGATACCCCGTGTGCCGAAATGCCGAAATGTCGAGTTTTAAGAGGCCCATTCTTCCTCGTACAGGATGGATAAGAATTGCGCCTTCAAATCCTTTTTTAGGTTCTTGGTAAGCTTTCTAGGAAGGGTGTATCTATGGGGAGATTTATCCAGGATATTACTTGAGACGGATAAGGGTATAGATTTCCCGAGAACAGACTTGAATTCTGAATTAATTCAATATATATATATATATATATATATATATATATCAGCCATACGTGGTCCTTCCAATAAAAGCGTGCAGCCACCATTTCTGATCAAAACACCACACAGACAGTCTTATACTCAAACCATTCATAAAATACATAGACTATGAGCATACATGTCAGCATATAAATTTCAAGATGCAAGATGTAAAACACTTATCAGGAATAACACTGGATGTGATTGCAACTGCTGAGAGGGGTGTTCGTTTCCACCCAACCGTAAGCTCAGCGACTCCCAACGGATTTACCACTAGCCACCCTCGAGCTAAGACCACGATGTTGCGAGACTGCGTCTCTGTTTTCCAGTGACTGGGAATGAAGGTTACTCTCCTTCTTCTCCTCTATCACTCACTCTGTATTTTTCCAGAGTTCTCCTCTTCCCCTCACATCTGCCCTTGATCGCCCACACTTCCTTCCTTTTCTCTGTTCGGTGAGGTTGCATGTGGCACAATTTTCCTCGCAGTGGTCAGGTCTGAGGACTCTACGGATGGGCATTTCACCCCCATCCCTCATTACTCATGAGGATCCCTTTACCTACCAACCTGTCGAGTCATTTAATTTGGGGCTAGCGAGCCGCTCTTGGTTATCTGGGCCAGCGAAATCCAAATACGGAATTCGTTTCAGTGGAAGTTAATGCTACCATTCCAGGTGCCTTCCACCACCTTTCTCCAGCCATCGTGGTCTCTTTTTCAGCATATCCCCTCTCAGCAGTCCTGCAATATATATTCATAATATTATTCACATTCATAGACCTTTTTCACAAGGTCCATTCACATCACACATTCACATTTTTGGGTTTTCCACAGTTCTTGGCTAGTATAGTTATTTTTACAAACTGGGGGAAACAGGGTGTTACAATTCCCTCCCCCTTAAAGGAACATCATCCTCGATGTTTTTATCTATCAACATGACATGCATGTATAGAAGTAAACAAAATCGGATGTGCCTGTCTCATGGCATCTTCCATTTTCCATGTAGCCTCATCTGGCCAAAATGTCTCCACTGCAGCTTGACCTGTGCAATGGTTCGGTTCCGGAGCGGGGTTTCCTTTCTGTCCAGTATGCATTGGGGTTCTGGTAGAAATTCTCCCTCCTATTCCACCTGGATCACAGACCAATCAATTATATGATTAGCATCATTTACATATTTCTTCAATAATGAAACATGGAAAACATTATGTGCTTTTATTGTGGGAGGAAGTGCTAACCTATAGGCTACAGGTCCCACTCTATCTAGAACCTCAAAGGGTCCACAATACTGAGGTGCCAACTTGGCACAAGCTCCCATTTTCAGGGAACTCTTCCCGGGCCTAACTCTGAGATATACATGATCTCTCGCTTTGAACTCTCTTGGAGTTCTCTTTTGGTCGGCATAACTTTTCTGTCGGTTCTAAGCGACCTTCAGGTTTTGTTTTATCTGAGTCACCTGTTGTTCCATTCCTTTCAATATGTCGGGTCCAAAAGAAATCATGTTTATGGGATTACTCCAGCTGACTGGAGTGTTACACAGTCTACCATAGAGGACTTCGAAGGGACTCATCTTTAAGGATGCTTGGTAGTCATTGTTGTAGGCAAATTCTACCAGTGGCAGGCAGTCTTCCCACTTCTTGGGTTGATGCATTACATGCATTCTTAGCATTTCTTCAAGTATTTGATTCACTCTTTCTATCTGTCGTCGGTTTGAGGGTGATAGGTGGTGCTAAACAACAACTTGGTCTCTAAACCAGCGATCAGTGACTTCCAAAAGTTGGAAGTAAATTTCGTATCTCTATTAGACACGATCTCTTTCGGCACACCATGCAGTCTGAATATATCCTTCATGAATACCTGGGCGATATCAATTGCTTTGCAAGTTGATTTGATAGGGATGAAATGAGTAGACTTGCTCAATTTATCCACCACTACCATAATGGCGTCGTTTTGTTTGGTTGAGGTTGGTAATCCAGTGATGAAATCCATGGAGATGGTTTCCCATTTCCATTATGGGATTGGTAAAGGTTGCAATAATCCTGCTGGGTGTCGATGTTCTGCTTTAACCTGTTGGCACTCTATGCATTTGGCTAAGTACTCGGCTATTTCTTTCTTCAATCCAGGCCAATAAAATTGTTTCCTAATGGCAGTGATCATTTTCTGGTATCCTGGATGACCAGTATAGGGTCTTTTATGTAGTTCATCCATAATGAACCTCTTCAAGTCATCACAATTTGGAATATACAGTCTATTTTTGTAAGTGAGCAGACCTCCTTCGGTCATCTGGTAGCCTTCATATTTTACCTCGGAGGGCTCTTACTATAGGTACGAGGTCACGGTCTGGACAATTGGATCTGTATTTTGTGCATTTCTGACTCTTTCTTTTACATCCGTCTCACAGGTGCTCACCACGGCCAGGTGAATTGTTTTCATACTTCTGCTAAGGGCATCGGCCACCCTATTTTCCTTTCCTTTAATGTGTTTGATTTCAAAATCAAACTCACTAAGGAGGGCCATCCACCTAGCTTGTCTAGCATTGATCTTTGGTTGATCAAACAGGTATCGCAATCCACAGTGATCTTTCATAAGTACAAATTTTCTTCCCAGGAGGTAATGCCTCCACATTTTCAAGGCATGCACTATGGCAGCCAGCTCTAGATCATGGGTCACATAGTTGACTTCATGCTCGTTCAATTTTTGGGATCCATAGTAGATCACACTTCCTTTTTTCATAAGGACTCCTCCGAGCCCTTTCTTACAGGCATCTATGCACATGAGGAAGTTAGCTTCTGGATCAATGATTTTCAGCACAGGTGCATGGGTCAGTAGATGTTTTAGGGTTTGAAATCTTTCTTCACATTTCTGAGTCCACAAGAATTTTGTCCCCTTCTTCTAGAGGGAAGTGATTGGACAACCAATCTTGGAGAATCCTTTTATAAATCTCCTATAGTATCCTGCTAGTCCCATAAAGGATCTGATGTCTGAAACATCCTTTGGGGTAGGCCATTCCATGATAGACCTGATTTTGTCAAGGTCTACCGCTACTCCTTCTTTGAAGAGAACATGGCCTAAGTAATGTATTTGCTTCTAGAAGAATTCACATTTGTTGAATTTGGTATAGAGCTGATGTTCTCTTAGCACTTGCAGCACAAGTCTAAGATGCTCTTCATGCTCTTTTCTATTCTTGGAGTAAATTAATATATCGTCAATAAAAACAAGCACAAACTTATCTAGGAATTTGCTAAGTACATTGTTCATCAAGCACATAAAAGTGGCAGGGGCATTGGTCAACCCAAATGGCACCACCACAAACTCATAGTGACCATACCTCATTTGGAAGGCAATTTTATGGATGTCTTCACCCTTGATTCAGACTTGATGGTATCCCGACCTCAAATCAATCTTTGAGAAAATAGATGCACCCCCCCAATTGATCGAATAGGTCATCGATCCTGAGAAAGGGGTACTTGTTCTTTATAGTTACCTTATTGAGTTGCCTATAATATATACACAGTCTAAGGGTACCATCCTTCTTTTTCACGAATAGGACTGGTGCTCCCCATGGAGACACGCTGGGCTGAATATAGCCCTTATCCATCATTTCTTTTAGTTACAACTTGAGTTCAACTAACTTAGGTGTACTCATCCAGTAGGGTGTCCTAGACACCGACACAGCTCCTGGTGCAAGTTCTATAGAGAAGTCTATGTCCCTTCTCGGAGGTAGACCTGATACGTCTTCCGAAAATACATCTTTGTATTCTCTCAGGATAGGGTGATCGTTGGGGCTTGGTTTGTCACCTTCGATTGTTTTCAACACCTGTATTGCATATATGGGACATCCCTTTCGACAATACTTTCTCATTTGCAGAGCTGATATTTGTCTCACCGAGACAGGTTTTCGGATCCCTTGAAGGGTTATCCTCTTTCCTTCCTTACTTACACATTCTAAGGTTTTATGGTAACAGTCCAATCTGGCTTTATGGGCGCTCATCCAGTCCATACCAATCAATAGGTCATACGATCCTAGGGGTAATATGTTAAGGGCTGTTTGGGTGGGGAATTTACCCAACATCAATTGGCAGGCTGGTATAACCTCTGCTACCCTTCTCTTGGTGCCAGTGGCTAACTGTACCAACCATGGCTTGGTATGTTTTTGTGGCTATAGTTTACACTTATCAACATCTTTAGGGGCTATGTAACTCAAATTTGAACCAGGGTCAATTAAAACAGACACTAGATGGTTGGAAATCATAACTTCTATTTCCACTACTGAAGCTTGGTGGTCGGCTTGGTTATTATCCAACGCTGCATAAATTTGTGGCACACTCCTGGCCACATCATTGACAGTGGTAGTTTTCTGGATGTTATAAATCCTCCGACTATTTTTTTGTCGGTGTGGACAGTCTCTCAATAAATGTTCTTCCCCGTAACCCCAGCATTTCAAAGGTTCTCTCTTTGGGTTATCAGTCTTCACTGATATGGGTCCAGAAGTTTTATTTCCGCTCAAGGAGGGAAAATTCTGTTGGTGCATACTCCAGGCTAGGAAGCTCATTCTTGGGTTCTTCTTATAGTTCTTAAATCCTGGGGATTTAATTCCCTTTTTTTGAAATCTTGAACTATTCTTCTGTTTCCATCCTTCGCGTCCTTCGCGAGGTTCTGCTCGATGCCCAAATTGTTCATGACAATAGGTTGCCTTTTGAATAGTGCCTTCTAGAGTCTTTGGCTCATCAAATTCAATTCTATTTCGATAGTCCTTAGGTAGTCCACTGATGAAGCATTGCACCTTTGCCTTTTCCTCCTTGATATAGGGCACATACCTCAACAAATCGAGGAATTCGTTGACATATTCTTCTATAGTAAGTTGTCCCAGTTTGAGTTCATAAAACTCTTTAGTCTTTTCCTCGAAATATTTTTTCGACAGATACTTCTTCTGAAAGTACTTCTCAAACCGTTCCCAAGATAGGTCCTCTTTGCGAACCCCTTTCACGTTTTTAAGGTCTTCCCACCAAATGGAAGCCTTTCCGTTCAAGTTGAAGGTGGCCACTCGGGCCTTCATATTTTCTGAAAATTCATGGACTCTGAAATACTTCTTTAGTCCAAGAAGCCATGCCTCTGCATCCTCTCCCTTCTTTATTTCACCGTCGAAGGAGGGTGCTTTGGCCTTTCTGAATTCTTTGAATTTTCGACCTTTGGAAGACTTTTGCTTCTTTTGTTTTCTTCGGGGATAGGAACCGTTTCTACTGCTAGAAGAGCCCTCTGAATCGCTAACTTCCTTCTCAGAGGAATCATCTGACGCTTGTCCTTTACCTCTGGGGTGGACCTTTTTCGAGGTGTTCCTCTCAATGTGGCCACTGATATGACCATGTTTCTGAGTTTCAGGTTCATGCTGCATTTGTCTTTGTAGATTGGATAAACTCTGCAGTAAAACTGCGTTAATTTTTGTTTTCTTTTCTTGTTCTTTCATCATCCTTTCATTGTCAGCCTTTCAGCTTTGTAATTCGACCATGAGACTCCTCATAGTCTCCGCTAGATCTGGAGGGGTCCCTACTGCCCTTCTTTCGTCAGACTCTTCGTCTCTATTGTGGGTGTTGTTTGTGGAGCNTATGACCATGTTTCTGAGTTTCAGGTTCATGCTGCATTTGTCTTTGTAGATTGGATAAACTCTGCAGTAAAACTGCGTTAATTTTTGTTTTCTTTTCTTGTTCTTTCATCATCCTTTCATTGTCACCCTTGCAGCTTTGTAATTCGACCATGAGACTCCTCATAGTCTCCGCTAGATCTGGAGGGGTCCCTACTGCCCTTCTTTCGTCAGACTCTTCGTCTCTATTGTGGGTGTTGTTTGTGGAGCCTGATTATCTTCCTAACTCAGAGTTCCTTGCTTCTAGCCGTGTTTATACCCCATGAAGTATTTACACCCTAGAAGTATGTACACTCTTCCACGCGGGGGAGTGCAGAGGGGGGGTACCCCCTCTGCGGGATCCGGGGGGTCCATCCCCCCGGCTGGGGGGTCTGGGGAAAAGCAAGCCCCTAGCGGGGGTTCGGGGGCGAAGCCCCCGAAGATTGCCTTGTAAAAGTATATTGTAATTTCATTGTAAATTTGGACCGTTCATTATAAGGTCGTAGATCTAATGGTAGAGATTATGTTAGGGTTTATTGCCCTAGAAGGCAACCCTCTTTTAAGAGGGAAATGTATTGCGGCTATGGATGAGGGTGAATATTGTATTCCGAGAGAGGAGACTATGAGAGAAAGAAGAGGAAGTTACAGCGGGTTTTGTTGTAGTTTGTATCCCTTCATTTGCTGGATAATAATAAAGGAAGGACCTGACAATTTCTCTAGTGGACGTAGCCCACACTGGGTGAACCACGTAAATTTGTGTCTCTCTTGTATTGTGTGTCTTCTGTGTTTTGTTTCTTCATTTGTTTTATTTTATTGCTCCGCGGTCCTGTTTTTTCTAACAACTGGTATCAGAGCGTAAGGTAACTCGCAGGAAAAGAGGGTTCCTGGTTCGAGTGGGAGCAATGTCAGAAGATGGAAAGTTTAGGGTCAAGAAATTTAATGGCCAAAACTACCAGTTATGGAAGATGCAGATGGAAGACTATTTATATCAGAAGGATCTATTCCTACCATTGAGTGGAGTAGCAAAGAAGCCGACGGCCATGAAGGATGAAGAATGGGAGATTCTTGACAGAAAGGCTCTAGGAACGATACTGCTGAGCCTGGCAGCATCGGTGGCTTTCAATATTTCAAAATAAAAGACAACGAAGGATTTGATGGACGCATTGGCCAAATTGTATGAAAAACCCTCGGCATCGAATAAGGTATTTCTAATGAAGAGATTATTTAATATGAAGATGTCAGAAGGTGGGTCTGTTGCAGATCATTTAAATGAATTTAATACGGTTACTAATCAACTAAGTTCTGTAAAAGTGGACTTTGATGAT
>JASDQU011377191.1:0-24180 GCA_032191745.1 Picea mariana
AGAAGGATAATAAATTATCACCAAAGTACTATGGACCTTATAAGGTGTTGCAAAAGATTGGTACTATGGCATACAAATTGGAGCTGCCTGCATCTTCACGAGTACACCCAGTTTTCCATGTTTCATGCTTAAAGAAGGTTATAGGTGACAAGATCCCAGTTCAAACTATATTGCCGGAACTTGACAAGGAAGGAAAAATCATATTGGAGCCTGAAGCCATCACTGACATAAGAATTCGCCAACTGAGGAATAGATCCATATCAAAGTATCTCATTAAATGGAGGAAACTACCGGCTGAAGATTCCACTTGGGAAGATGAGTCTTTTATACAGAAGCATCCAAAGTTACTCAAGCATTGCGGACAACACTTGTCTCAAGGGGAGGGGCATGTTAAGCCCTAATATTGACTCATTACCCCTTAATTAGTGCATATTATATTAGTAATTTTATTTTATTTATGTCGGCTTTAGGCCATTAGTTGTAATTATACCTCCTAGTCTCCTATATATACCAAGGAGACATTTTCATTTTGAATCATCTTGTACTTGAACATTTAAGTGGGGTAAAAGGAGGTTGCCCCCTCGAAGAGGCTCATTATCTGAAATTATCTCTTTTTCAAAGCGTTGAGTATTTTTCTTGAGGTTTTTCTATGCTATATTGATGTTTGGTTCTTAACAATTACTTATCATATCAAGAAGAAGAGGTTTTTCCCTTTATGGGTTTCCTTAGGAAATATCTGCCCCTGTGTATTTCATGTGTGTGATTTATGTTTAATATTCTATTGCTTACTTCCCTGTATCATTGTGATCGTCATTGAGTGTTCTGTGAAGATTTTATAATGGGCATAATTGTTTAAGCACAGTAACAACTGATTCACCCCCCCTCTCAGTTGTCCAACAAGGGGATGTTGATGGCTTAGCAGAGGAGCACCAGTTGAGGGAGGAGACACAATTAGTGGAGCAGGGAGATACCTCTCCTTTGCAGCTACACATAATTCTGAGAAATCACCTTCATAGTATCAGCAATTGCATGAGAGATGAGGGATGGAGAGTGGTTGAACATCAGTTGGAGGAGTCACCCCCAGTTATACATGATGAATGGGGTTCAGTGATGACTACAGACGAGTATTTACCTTGGGGACCGATGGACGAGCTTTTGGTTGAATCCTTGGGATTGGCGAAAGAATATGATACTTTCCAATCCTAGAGTCTGTTACAGATGTTTCTGTTGGCCTTTCCCGACACTTTCATCATTGGCAGCAGCATGGGGGAAGATAGACAGTGGCAGAGGACATGGAGAGATAGATCGAGACCACCTGACAGGAGTGCTTTTACGGCATATGACAGGATAGGGGTGGATCATCATAAGCAGACAATTGAGTCTTTGTGCATGATGGGGAGCATCATAGGCCATGGGATAGCAAACATCTCAGAGGGAGACACAAATACAGATTCTCATAGGGATGTGCACAGAGGGCTTCCGACAGTGATCAGTATGACACAAGATCAGTTAGTAGGGATTGGAAGTGATAAACTTCCAAGTTTGCCATGGCATCCGAGAGTCCATTTTGTTGGTAGGTTGTTTCACCTTATGATGACCCAGTTTGCGCCAGAGAGCCACATACTTCACTTTGGGTTGGTTTTGAGCAGGCTTGCAGGGGCTTGTCCTATGGAGCGAGACAATTTCTCCCTTTTGATCCTCATGATCGAGCATAGAGATGGTTGGGCAGATACTCCTTCCATAGAGATTCTTTTACAGATATTGCTTCTAGACATTAGGTCCAGTTTCCATAGATATTCCAGCTTGAGGATCCAGGAGCGAGGGATCCAATATATATACAGGGAGCAAACAACCATGGTCAAAGTCGTACAGCGCCAGAGTGGTACTCTTTGCCAGAGACTAGCAGTCAGGATTGCAGGGTTGAGCATATCATTGACTTACGGAAGCGATTGGACCATGGCAGGGGAAAGTCATTTTGACTTTCCATTAAGATTCAGTGTTCAGGAGAGCACGTCACTTGAGTGTGATTCATGGAGGTCTAGCAGTATCTCACTAGGGCAGCAGCATGTGTAGTGGGTGGAGACCATGTTGGTCTTGGTATGGAGTCAGAGGATGGACTCATTCTAGGATGAGGCCATGTGTCATGCGCATGAGACTCATGGTGTTGAGATGTTTCAGGATTATGCTTCACAAGGTATTGCAGTTCACGTCTTGATATGGGACCCGAGGGGCGAAGTGCATGATAGTTCTCCTTTGGATGGAGCCTACTGTGTGTCCCACAGGTGGACATTGAACCCCGGTATTATATTTGGATGGATTTAGTTATTGCTTGAGGACAAGCAATATTTTAGCAAGGAGGACTGTAATGTCCCCACTTTAGGACATCATTATATTACAAAGTGTTATGATGACCAAAATAGCCAGATGGAGGTTATAGTGAGTATAGGGACTATTGAAGGGTATTTTGGGGTTCGACTTGCATCGCTCATCTTATCTCATCATTATGATCCATTCCGCACAGCTTGGCTTTGGTTTCGTTGCATTTCGACGATTTCCGTGATTTTGAGTTATTTTGGGCTATAGGTTAATTAAATTCACTAAGGAGGTCATATTGGTCATAATAATTGGAGGAACCTCTTAGTATAATAGCTAATTGGAATCGGGAAGAACAACTCTATAGAATAGGATGATGAGAAGTGGCTTTCAATGGCCAGGGAAGCCACAAGGAGATATAAGGTACTTTTCAAAGGTAAAATGGTTAATTAATTAATTAAAATGATTTAATTAATTAATTAATAATTAAATAAAGTAAAAGTCACTTTGGAGAGACAAGGTGGGCAGGAAGGATAAAAGAGAGATAGGGGCCTCTATTCTCTCATTCATCTTGTTAATCTTTTTTATATCTGGCTTCTTGCTAGTGAGCCATGCACTTGGGGGTTTTGAGGGTTTTGACTTAACAAAACCTAGAGATCAGCTTGGTGGTGAAAGATCCCACCCACCCTTGTCCAAGCTAGGTCACGGAGGTGAAAGATTCCTCCTCACCATTCTACATCAAATCTACTCAGCTTCAAGAGGTTTTCTACATCAGTTACAGGTTCAGAGAGAGCTTAGGCATAGCTTCAAGGGGTTTCCGGCAAGAGGGCGCACCACCTTGAGGAGATTAGTTTGATCTAGGCAGAGGAGAAGGACTTTGAGGAAAAGGACTTTTGGGTATTCTTTATAGAGTCTAGGGCACCTTTCCTAGCCCTTTTCGGAGGAGGTTTTGTTGAAATAATGTAACTGCAAAGTGTATTCTTATTATTATTTGATATATTATTCATTAGATCAATCCCCATTGTGGATTGATCACGTTGGCTATTGTAAAAGGACCAAATCCCTTTTTGCGGATTGGTCATAATGTAATTGTAATAGGCAAAAGAAGAAGTTGGCCCCAAAATATAGTTAAGAGGCCCCAGAATATAATAAAGGTGGTTATAACCACCCAATTTGAGAAGTCGGCCCTACCAGTGAAGAGACACTTCACACCTGCCAGATTTGTATAAATAAGGAGGCTAGTGCCTCACTTAGACACACACCTCACTTGCTCATTAAGAGACAAGTTTCGGAATTGCAAGTTTCGGAATTTTAGTTGGAGAAGAGAGAGAGAGAGTGGCACATCTTTGGGAGAGGATCTTCCGTATTAGCTTGAGTTATCTCTTGGCATTGTATTGGCTATCTATAATAAGGAAGTTTTGCTGGGTTTTCTTCCCCTAGAGGGTTTCCCAGGATAAATGTTCTGTCTCTTGTGATTGTGTATTTTTCAATGATCTTGTGTTATGCTATTGTTATCTATTGAAATGCAAAGAACTATAATAATGGCTTAAACATTAACATGGATTCAGAGCCAAGCTAAAGGAAGCATCTTTCACAAGAGTGAAAAATGTCACTGTTGTCGTACATGCAAATTAGGGATTTTTGATGGTGAAACTTTTCATCCCTAAAACCACCTAGAAAAGTGTGCCCTTTCCCAAGGATTACTTTGGCACTCTCAGCGCACCTTTTTAGTGGCTAGATCTCCCATAAAGTGAAACCCTAGTTTCACAAAGTACCAGAAAACCAGTGTACCAGAAGTACCAGAGTACCAGTGTTTGGATTTTCTCAGATCCAAACACACCAGGCTACTCGCCTCAACCAAGCGCACCTCCTGGTAAGTTTAGAATTTGATTTTGAGCATTTTCAATTTTCGGTCATTTTCCTAGCTCCAGGTAAAAGATGTCTGCAAGCACTAAGCGTGTTGACAAGCTGGAAGGTGTGGAAAACTTTCGTGCATAGAAGTATAGAATTGGACTCATTCTTGAAGAGAATGACCTAGCAAAATTCGTCAAAGGAGAAATTCTGGAACCCGACAGTGCTGCAAAAAAAGCCAAGCATCAAAAGGACACAATCAGGGCCAAAAGAATCATTGCAGATTCAATCAAAGACCACCTGATTCCTTGTGTGTCATCTAAGAAGACTCTGAAAGAAATGTTTGATGCCTTGACCATACTGTATGAAGGAAAGAACATAAACCGAAAGATGAATCTAAGAACTCAACTGAAGAGAATACAAGGATGCAGAAAGGTTAAACAATTCAGGAATATTTCTCCAAAATCTCAGAATTCAAAGAACAGTTAAAAGCGATTGAAGATACCATAGACGAAGACGAACTCATAATGACGGCCCTAAATGGTCTCACAAGACCTTGGGATGCATTTATCCAAACGATATGTTCCAAAATGGAGAAACTGAAGTTTGATAGTCTATGGGAAGAATGCATCCAAGAAGAAACAAGAGTAGCTAACCGTGAAGCGCTACTAGCAAGAGATGATGATCAAGCCCTAACTACTCACACCAAAAGAGGAAGGAAGAAACCCTACTTCCAAAAGGAGACTCATAAAGAGCCTCAACCGCCAAACAAATTCAATAATAAAAAATCCCATCCAAGGAGATTTCAGAAGAAAGGACAATGAAAGGAAAGAGATTACTCATCTGTACAATGCTACCATTGTGATAAGATGGGACACATTGTGAAATTTTGTCCAGCCAGACAAGAAGAATATAAGAGAAAACATAAGAGGCACCATGCGCATGTAGTCGAAGATGAAGAGCCACCCGCAAAGATGATATAAGAGTAGATTAAGATCATGTCTTAATCTCGGCCCTCTCAGGATCGGTAAAACCTAGAGAGGACACTTGGCTCATTGATAGTGGTGCATCCAAGCACATGACGAGACAAAGAGACATCCTCTCTTGTATTTCAGAAAAGAAGTTTTCTCAGAAAGTGACAATTGGAGATGATTACCAATATCACATCAAGGGAGTGGGAGAATCAAACTACAAACTGAATTCAGGGAATTCATTGAAGATGAAGGACGTACTATATGTACCAAGTTTGACTAAGAACCTACTCTCCATTTCAACTTTAGAAAATAAAGGCTTCAGAGTTGCCTTTGTAGATGGAGAAGTTCTTATGTGGGCTAAAGGAGAAACCTTAAATGAAGCAATCATCATTGGAAGTGAAGAAAATGCCCTGTATAAACTAAAGGGTCACTCAGAGGCTGCCATGACCCACGCCATTGAAAACTCATGTGAACCTTGGCATAGAAGATTAGCTCACATCAACTACAAGGCACTACCATACATATGCAAAGGGGTCACAGGTTTACCAGAACTCAAGGTTGACCATGAAGGCATATGCAATGGATGTGCACAAGGGAAGAACATCAAGAACCCTTTTCTGAAGAGAGAAATCAAAGCAGGAGGAGTCCTAGAGCTCATTCATTAAGATGTATGTGGCCCAATGCCATCGTCCTCCATTAGCGGGTATGTATATTATGTATCATTTATTGATGATTATTCTCATAAGACCTGAGTATATTTTTTGAAATCTAAAGATGAAGTGTTCAGCAAGTTCAAGGAATTCAAAGCCTTGATAGAGAATCTTTCTAAAAGAAAGATTAAGATACTCAAGTCAGATAATGGAGGAGGATATACCTCAAAATAGTTTGTGAACTTCTGCAAAGATGTTGGGATCAAGAGGGAACTCACCACTCCCTATAATCCCCAACAAACGGTGTAGTTGAACGAAAGAACAGAACGACAATGGAAGTTGTGAAGACTATGATCCATGATCAAGATCTTCCTATGTGCTTATGGGCAGAAGCAGCAATGGCAACTGTATATGTGCAGAATTGATTGTCCCATAGTGCACTTGGGCTCAAGACCCCGGAAGAGATGTTCACCAGAAAGAAGCCAGAGGTAAGCCATCTCAAACCCTAACAACTAGGCTAGAAACCCTAGTGTTTTCACGAGGAGGTCTCTAAGGGTTTATTGGACTTATGACTACCAACAAGAAAACCTAGAGAATCAAAGGAACCTCAGCAAGCTGCAAAAATGCTCTAATGTTCTGCATAAACCCTAAAACCGAAATTCTACAGAAACCTTAGAAACCCTAGGGCTGAAAATCAAAACTCCTTCAATTTTTTATCTGAGAGTTGCAGGAGGTGCGCTGGTCTAGACCGTACCTCCCTGTGAAAAGGTTAGGCCCAACGTTCATGGGGAAAGTGCTAAGACTAACTTGACAAGGAAAATGGAAGGGTCGTTTTTCTAGTTGGAGCAAGAAGGTGACGGCTAGCTCTAAATAGCTTGTGTAATGGCTCTTCAGAAACATTGCTCTAAAACCATGTCGAATTTTAATGCTTAGCTCAAGCACATGTAGTTTATTTCAATTTAGCAAGAACTTGAAACATAAATAATGCAACAATAGAATATATAATAGCTGCAGTAACCAAGATCACAAGAAGAATAACCATGCACAAGAACACAAGAAGTTATCCTGGGAAAACCCTTCTCAATCAAGGGAGAAAACCTAGTAATCCTTTGCTATAGAGTCAAGAGAAGATCACCCTTAAACCACAAACCCTAGTGCACACAAGAGGGTGCTCTATGACCAAGAAAACCTGCGCCTAAGAGAAGTGTGCACTTCAACCCTACAAGTAGGCGTTGAGATGAAACAAGTGTGAGTGAGTTGATCCACAATGGGGATCCAACCTTATTTATACATGACCTAGCACATCAAATGGATGTGTCTATTGGTCCAATACGACCGACTTGTACAACTCAGAAATATAATTAATCTTTACACAATATTAATTATCTTTACATGGTGGGGCCGACTTGTACCCTTTACAATGCAAATTAGGGTTACACAATAATCTTACTCTTAGACAATATAGCAAGGGATCCACACATCCTCTAGTTCTCTTCCACTAGGGACACGTCCACCTGTGCTCAGCCACATGGACGTCACTCTCAACAGATCAACTCAACTAAGTCCATAGGAGTAGTATCTAGAAGAGCCATCTCAAGTCGACTCAACTAAGTCCATAGGAGTAGTATCTGGAGAGCCATCTCAAAGTTGACTCAACTAAGTCCATAGGAGTCTGACAGGAGACCGTCTCAAGTCATCTCTACTCAGTCCAGAGGAGCACGACAAAAGACCACACATGTCATCTCAACTCAGTCCAGAGGAGTATGACACCCATCACATGGGTGTTCTCACAGATCCTCTCAACTCAATCCAGAGGAGAACGACTTGGAGAATGTCTCATGAAGCTGCAATCATCAACACTCCCTCTCAGCTAGGGAGGTATTCTCCACCAGGCCAAATTGGGTGTCTTTGATGATCTTGATGGTCTTTGATGGTCTTGAGCTAGACTGGGAGTCAAAAGTCGATCGTAGATGGGATTGGATCCAAATTGGAGGTGGGATGTACACAAAGGGTTGGTGGCGTTGACCGCCTATTCAGCTAGGGGTCAATTCATGTACCATGAAGTATACATCTATGTTGAAGACAGTCTTGGTTCTACTTGGGCATCTGATGCCCCAGCACAAAATTTTTGTAAACGAAATTTCCGCACCCTTGCGTGGGTTAATAATGTAATAAGTCTGCATGGACCATAGTTAGGTCAGGTACCTTGGGATGTTTCCATTAAGGGAGTTCCTTTCACCGAGGGTTTTTTATCCTCAGGTTGTTAACCAGGCTCTCGGGCCTGGTTGACTTCCCTTGAGTTTTTCCCTCCACACATGCAATAATTTCCTCCAAAGTGGTGAACGGCGTCTTAGTGGTCTCGTCCTTTGGTAACCTTTGTTTAAGAATGATGTAAATGACCATGCCAGGCAGTGTAGAAAGTTTCGCAGAATTTCGTCGAGTCTAGATAGGTTTTTTTTTAATTAATTAAATTGTTAATAATTTAATTAATTAATTATTTTTTGAGCAAACATTGTAAAAACTCGGTCTTTGGGATTTTGATAGGGGTATTTGTGCTCAAAAGAAATGGAATAGCACCCCCTACACCCATAGACCAAGTTTCAGCTCAGTCGGACAAGTTTTACTGTGTCTTTGTCCACTTAGAGTTAGAGTCAGTCAAAACAACAATTTTAATTGCTAAGGCGACATTAGTCAAATGTCAAAATTTTGTAATTTTTGAGTTAGTGAGTTAGTGGTAAGGTGGCAATGAGCAAGTTAGACCCTCCTAACCTACCCAAACCCATCCTAACCACTCAAAACCTTAGTCTACACTCTTAACTTACATTATCACCCTTTTTACCCTTGCCCTAAGGGGAAAAACGACCCCCCTCAACCCAAACCTTAATGTTTTCACTCAAATCTTTGTGTGGGCCCCTCAAATGTGAGGTGCGCCCTTCCTAAGCTCCCACCTACCCATTCCCTTGGCCCCACAACCCTTTCCCTAACCTATGTGGCGCCCCCTACTAGAACTTGCGCCCCCTTCTAGAACTCACGCCCCTACTTACCCAAAACCTTAGTAACTCATCCAAAAATTAAAGTGGGCCCTCCTCTTATGAGAGGTGCACCCCCCCTAGCCTATTTTCTTACCCATTCATGGCCCCCACGCCCTCCACCTCATCAATCCAATGTTAAAACCCTAGGTGGGGCGCCCCCCTTCTAGAGATTCCATCTCTTGCTCAAAAAGTAACACATGACACTCATCTAGATGCCCTCACTTTGCCTCTAGAGGTATAAATAAGACCCCTCCTCACTCATTTTCTTCACCATTCTTTGAGCTACTGTTATGCTGTTGAAATTTCATTCCACTCTCTTGCTCTTGCCACCAAGCCACCCACTCATTGCTCTTGAGAGTTTACTCTCACATTTTGGAATAATAGAGAAAAGCTTTGGAGGATTATGAGGAGATCTTTGAGTATTCTGGATTTCTTCTACATATGAGGTGACATTGTGATTTTGGTTTTTCATGTGTTGTTGGTAGTAGATCTTTGGTAAGAGTATTCTACTAGGGTAAGATAGCTAAGAGTATTCTAGTTATCTTATGTTTATGTTGGATAACTTAGGATTCGTAAGAATTTCGTTCTAAGTTTATTCAAGATAACTATCTATTCCATGCTTCACATGTTTTTCTAAGTTTTGCAGGTCATCTCAAAAGGGTTACTTGGGATAGTATTCGAAGAGGAGTCTACCCTTAACTCTTTCTCAAAATCCTAGCTCTTTCATATTGTCCATTTTATTTCTGCATACATTTCAGCTTTGTTTCAACATTTTAACACTCTTAGATAGGTTATAAAATCATATTTTTCTTGCAGATTTTTATGTGGAAATTTTCTGTGTAAAAGCAGAAAATTTTCTCTAACATTTTGTTGTGTTTTTCAGCATTTCCTGCAAGCTTTTGCTTGCTGGTTTTTGCAGAAACTTACCAGCAACAAGGGGAAACTCTGCCCAAATTCGTCCACAAGCCTTCATCAAGACATACTTTCATTGGGTAACGAATTTCCAACGTTTTCCTAGTGTATATTTGTGTATTTCAAGCTATTTCATTCAGTTTTTCTTGTATATTTGTAGCATAATACTTTGTCGACACCTTGGGAGTGTGCTTGGCCTAGCCAACCCCCCAAAATCGTCTTGGCTTGATTTGTTATTTCATTTCTAAGTCATTCTTTCATTTTTATGTTTTTAAGTATTAATAGTGCTGAGATAGTTTCTGCCTGAGCAGTCGGCCAGGAGCCTATCTGACATTCTCTTTCTCCGGATCTTCGGCGCCAGAGAACGAAGATTGAATGCCCTGCTTTCCTGTGCAGTTATATCTCAGTAGTATTAATATAATTTGCCGGCACCTTGGGGGAGTCATCCCCAAAATCGCCCTGGCCTAAAGGAAACTTATTTTTTGATTCAGTTTTGTCTTTCATATTCGCCGGCACCTTGGGGGAGTCATCCCCAAAATCGCCCTGGTCTTAAGGAAAATTCATTTTTACTTGTTTTCAGTTTTCGTATTGCCGGCACCTTGGGGGAGTCATCCCCAAAATCGCCTTGGCTAAAGAGGAAATTAACCTGTGATGATTTACTATGCTATCTAGCTTAGAATATCTCTGGTAGTCATCATTTGCAAGTTTTATTTCCTTTAAGTATTTCATGTTCATATGATCATGCTCTAATGATGAATGGTTAAGATAACTTAGATGCAATCTTAGCACTTTAGTTCATCTCTTCGTAAGTTATTTGGCTAATTCTCTAATCTTTTAAGCATATGACGTGGGTATGGTCTAAAATCCTTTGGTTATCTTGCTAAGCTATCATCTACAGCATTTTACTTTCATATGCTCAACGTATGTGAATGATGGTTGGTTTCCAGTTTCGTTTGGATTGATGCTTTAGCTATTTCGTCCTCCTTTTCTTTTGCAATTTATGGTTTATGGTTATGGATAAATGATTTGTGTTGAGGTGGAATATCTCCTAGAGCTCACGTCTTAGTTCATCTATGGTTTAAGTTGTTGCGTCCCATTTTCCTTTCAAGCACATGTTACATATCTTATGTTTATGGGATGAATGTTTTACATGTTGAGCATCTCTATTTTGATTCGTCACATCTTATGGTTTAAGCACTCACTTCATTGAGCTCACGTTTTGGTTAGTGGTTTCGGCATCCACGTCTCACTTCCTTATGCTCATGTTTTGGTTAATGTCTTAAGCACTCATGTCTCTCTTTCTTTTAAGCACGTTTCACATCTATGTGTCTCACGCTTATGGGTTTATATTTCACATGTTAAGCTTCGCTATGCTCAAGTCATTTCACTTTATGGTTTAAGACATTTACACTCACAGTTTTACCTTCTTGCAAGTGATCACGCTTCATCTTTCATTTCAGTTTTATTTTCATTATACATGTGAATGGTTCATGGTTAATGGTTTAATATCTTGCAACGTTCCTTTCATGTGATGCTATTTTGATGATGTAATATTGTGCAATATTTTCCTCATGTCATGTTATGTTAATGGTGATTTGAATTACACATTGCAAGCACTATTTTTCATACATTTTGCTCACGGCCATGCGCTAAAAACTAAAATTTTGAAGGTCTAAAACTTGTCCAAAAGCAACCAAACACACCTAAAGACCCACCCGCGGGTCATAATAACATTTAGTAACAATTTTAGGAGCTTCATTCAGCCATCTCCACCATCTAAAACGGGCTTGAGGAAAACAACAGAGTGTAGTGGCGGGGGACCGTCCCGTGGTTTCGTTGGGGAGATCCATTCCGGGAAGTACTCTTGCTGTCAGGGTTGACCGAGGAAGCTAGGGTAAGGCCTCGTTAGCCTTACTATCTTGAGCACCAGGCAGTCATTTGGCCAAGGGAGGAGGAAGCTTGAAGCACACACCTAGTTTAGGGGGAGGGAAATAAAATTAATCAATCTTTAAGAAACTCCTAAACACCTAGTTGCATAAATCACTTGTGTATGTTTGGGGGGAAATAGATGTATGCATAGGCAAACATAACTTGTGGAATATTTCATTGCTTTATCTCATATTTGCAACTACATGCTTATATCTTTCATGCTTATATGAACATTTGAATCTCATGTTGAATATCTTGTGAATCAATTATCTTTGTGGTGTGGATCAAGTAAGTGATTGAGTATCCCACTTGGGGAGGCATCACTTTCTTTGATCCTTGAGTGCTTTGTGTGATTGTTGCTAGTGAAGGCAGTCCAATAGTGTAAGTGCTATTGGGGCATGCTTGGCTCTTGTTTGTCTCACTTACATTGGTGTATCTTTGTATCTAAGTTGTGTACCTTTGTGTCTATTGTATGTATCTTTGTATCTAGTTTGTATATGTTGTAAACATTTGTGATACTTAGAATTCTTTTGCGATTAATTGTAAGTTGTGGTTTGGGGTAGTTTGAATCGTCTCAATTGTAATACTTTGTTGTAATTAACCACCCTCGAACCTTAGTTGACCCCATTGCCCAACCTTAGGCACTAGTCATAGTTGACTTAGGGAAAGGCTTGACTGTCATATAGATTAGACTTGCACTTTGCATTGCTGCTTGTCATCATAGGCTAGTTTTCCCCCCTTTGGCCTATAACAAATTAAAACTAACTCCTAGAACATTAACTTTAAAATTAACTTAGTAACTAGGGACTACCCCCCTTGGCTTCCCTAGGAGTGAGCCTAGAAGGAAGAAGTTCCAGTCAAGGTGACAGTGTGGACTTGGAACTTAGACATTGTGTCTCCAAGGGCACACTAAGTGAGTTGGACTTAGCTCACGTTAGCAAGTGTGCATAAGGACGGCAACAGGTGGGAAACCTGGAATTCATGTTTGGGGACCACACCTGGCACCAAAAAGTGGAATACTAAAAACTTCCTTTCCATTGTTGTGTGTGTCATGCTATTGGCCATGTTCAATCACAATGCAAGTAGTTTTCTCCCTTATTCAATCGTATACCTAAAATATGTGAAAAAAGAGCAGAGAGGTTTGAAGCTTGAATGGAGTATCTCCCCTTTTCGAGCAGCGACAAGAGGCAACTCTGAATATGGATATGGTGGATGCAAAGGTGATGCAAGTGCCCCTAGTGAGTGAAGTTTCCAAATGTATGCTCTCTCCCCTTCCCTCCCCTTGCCTCGCTCCTTCAAATGTTTTTTCAATTGCTCCTTCCCCTGCACCCTTCCCTCCTATGCCACCCTCCAAGGTTTCTAAAAATCGTGACGTTCTCGATGCCCCCATAGGTTCCTTTCCTTCCTCCCGAGAGGAAGTTGGTGAGTCACAAGTGGCTTATGTGAAAAGATAGGTTCTCAACAAGAATTCTCCTCCAATTTCGTCTTTTGATGTGCCTAACCATAAAAAAGGCTACGTCTTGCGTCCAAGGGGCAGAGAAAAGGAGGTCTCCCCTTCCAAAGGAGGGATTGCCCTTGACCCGCCTCAATCCAATCCAGTGGGCCAAAAATCCCCCCTTCTCAAGGCTCAGGAAAAGGTGGTTTTGGAAATCAAAAAAGGTAAGCAGGAATCTATTGCCAAAGCCCTTAGAGCAAGGAATGCCCTAAAAATGCCCCACTTATGATCATTCTCTCCTTTAATCTAAGAGGAGTGAGGATACCCATAAAAATCTTGCCCTCAAGAGGCTTTTTCTCATCCTCAATCCTAATGTGGTTTTAATCCAAGGAACCCTGGCTCAAAAATTGGTCGTTTAGTGCAATTGATGTTGTTGGTCAGTAAGGGGGGTTAATCACAGGCTTGAATCTTTCTTGCAAAGCTTTGTCTGAGTGACCCCCCTTACATTGGTAGCGGGTGATTTGAATTTCACTCTCTCTCAGGGAAGTTTGGGATGAGAACCCAAGGGTGGAATCACAAAGTAGTTTTTTCTTATCTTTTATGGAAAAGCATCATCTGGTGGATATGGAACCAGTTAAACTTGTGGTCGCATGGCACAATTTTAGAACCGATAAGGAGGCAGTTGCAAAAACGTTGGAACGTTTCATGGCCACTGAAGCTTTCAGGGCAACCGAGCTCCTTATGAACTAAATGGTATATGACGGGGGTATTTTAGACCACAGACCCATTATCTTCCAGATGAAGATTGATATCGATTCCCCTTCAACTCCGCTCAAATTTGATCCCCTATGGTTGGAAGAAGAGGACTTTATTTCCCTAGTCAAGGAGACATGCAATCATTTGAACTCCTCTTCTATTGCCTCCTTAATGAGCCAATTCACAAAGAACCTCGTCAGGGTTAAAAGGGCCATTAAGAAATGGCTAAAATTCAACAAAGCCCTAACACTTGGGTAGTTAAGGACACTGAAGAAAAATTGGCGGCCCTATATGTAAAGGTTGATGATGGTCCTCTAATCGGCTCTCAATCTTTGAATTAAAGGAATTGGAGTCGGTCTATCACTCTTTTGTTGATAAGGAAGAACAACCTTTGAGGTTAAAGTTTTCAGACAACAATTCTACGTTCTCCCACCATTATGTGAATCTACGAAAAAATCTCAACACAATATGGGAAATAAAAACCAAAGATATTTTCACTCCCTCTTTCAAGCCTCGCCTGGTTGTCCTATACATGAAATTTTGCAAGTAGTTTCCACATTCCAAGCAGTAATTACAGAAGATATGAATAAAGCTTTAGAAGAAGAAGTAACGAAGGTAGAGGTGTTAGCTGCCTTTTCTTCTATGCAACAAGGCAAAATCCCAGTCCAGATGGGTTCATGTTGGTATTCTTTCGAGGATTCTACGACCTAGTAAAGGATCACCTTCTTATGATAGTTAAAGAATCGCAGAAGTCTCGGAAGCTACTAGGGTCTTTCAATGTCACTTTCATTTGCTTAATAACAAAAAAGTAGGACAGAGTGTCCTTCAGGGACTATCGTCCAATTTATTGTTGTAATGTGGTGTATAAAATCATAGCAAAGGTGTTAGCAAGACCACTGAAGCCTATCTTGAGTGAGATTATCTCGAAGGAGCAATTTGGATTTCTACAACACAAACAAATCCATGATGCAGTCATAGTAGCTCAGGAACTTTTTCATTCTACTAAAAAATCGAAACAAAAGGATGTCATTTAAAGCTACACCTATCAAAAGCATACAATAGGGTCGATTGGACCTTCTTGTGACTAGTCCTTATTCTAATGTGGATGACTCTTTCAGTGGTTA
The DNA here is from genome assembly GCA_032191745.1 of Picea mariana. NCBI lineage: Eukaryota > Viridiplantae > Streptophyta > Pinopsida > Pinales > Pinaceae > Picea > Picea mariana. The sequence goes on from JASDQU011377191.1 coordinate 14,977, forward strand.
ATTGGATAATGGGTTGCATACAATCAGAGTCTTTCGCAATCTTAACAAAATGGAGTCCCTTCAAGGTTCTTCAGAGCTTCGAGGGAACTAAGGCAGGGATGCCATATCTCCTCCTTTATATTCCTCATCATAGCAGAGACCCCGAGCAAAGTGATTACAAAAGCAAAGGAAGCAAGATTGATTAGGGGGCTAAAGTTATCGAAAAGGGAAATGATCACACATATTTTATTTGTGGACGATGTCTTCTACTCTACCAAAGGCATGGAAGTTAATTTCAACAAATCATGCCTAATCCCTCACTAGTGCTCGAGAGCAAAGAATAGGCAGATTGGCAATATTTTTTTGATTCCTATGCGAAATTTGGATGAGGCTTCAAATATCTAGGGTTCCATCTCAAGCTAGATTACTATAGGTTTATCAACTGGGCATGGCTAGTCAAAAAGGTCGAAGCTCAAGTATCAGTGTGGGTAAACAAACTTTTGTCCAGGGTAGGACGCCTAGTCCAGCTTAAGTCGGTACTGGAAAGTATTCCCATCTTCTGGACATCTATCGCAACAATTTCGAAAGGAATCCTCACTAAGATTCAAAAAATCAATTTCCAATAGGCTCACGAAAATCAGGAGGGATCCCTTTGGCAAAATGGTTTGTCATAGTAGCGCGCAAGGATCTTGGCAGATGGGGGATTAAGAACATCTATTTCTTTGCACAAGCGTTAGCAAGAAGAAACCTATGGAAATTTTTATCCATGGTTTCTATTTTGAAATTCCTTGTTTGTGCACACATTCTGTCTTTAATTTCCCATATTAACTCTTCTTCTCTCTTTTAGCAAGACAACTAACTGGGGCAATAGACACCAAAGCACCCACTGGTTGGCGTTGTATCTCCTGCCTTTCTTCCTACGTTGGGGCAAATGATTGATTGGGGTCGTGTCTTGACCTTGTACATCTCGTGTTTGTGTTGGCCTTGATGCCTCGTGGTGTGGATTGAGCAAAGATATTAATTATTGCGGTGTTAAGACCATAGAGGATAGTCAATCTTTGAGATATAATCAATTCCGTTCGAATAATTAGATGTGCTACATGTTATTTCAGTAAAATAGGCCCAAGGAGATAAGTGCATAAAGCCAGACAACCAAAGAGATAAGAATAAGTAAATCATGGGGGCTTCTCGAAGATGTTGAGCTTCCTACCCCTCCCTCTCATGCATGTCAATCCACCCTCTTATGGGGGGGGTTCCTTGCTTGGCTATACTATAAATGCAACCTTAATAAGCACTCTCGCTAACGCTTTCTTCTAAGATCACAATAGCGGTATCAGATTCTCACCAAAATAACTCGAAATCCCAACAGAAATACCTTGACTACGATAATTAGATCCATAAACCTTCAGTTACTATACATGTTCGTCGATCTCTGCCCAATGTTCCCATCAACGTGCCCAGCCAAACCAGCAAATCCATAACCCAAATCTGCTCAAGGCTTATCTGAATCCTACTCTGAATCTGAAGCTTTAATTTCGGCATAATTTCGTGGTTGCCACAGATCTGGCTCTAACAAGTAAAGATTTGCATGATCACTGATGGGTGATCTAATATGTAGCCTGCCCGTTGGTAAAGTCTTGGTTATGTGGTCAAGGATTCACAGTACGAGGCCATCGATCTTGGGCGTCCATCATTACAACTGTAGATGAAATGGAAAAATCTCGAGGATTTTCATAAACTTGTTGTGCAAAAATGGGATATGCATTCGAAATGGATGTTCGAGTTATGATATGTATCCATAACCAGGACGGAAATTAACCGCGCCATTTGTCTTTGTCCAATCATAAGTATTTCTTTTTTGTCCACTCTTTACTACTATGTTAATTTATTACATTGTTAGCCAGATTGTACAAATAAGAGAGGCTAGCGCCTCATCTGTACACACACTCACTTGTTCATCAGAGCGCAAGTTTGGAGCTGCAGTTGGAGAAGAAGAAGAGAGAGAGAGAGAGGCACACTTCTTGGAGAGGACTTTCTGTATTTGTTTGAGTTATCTCTTGGCATTGTATTGGCTATCTATATTAAGGAAGTTTTTACTGGGTTTTCTCCCCCATGAGGGTTCCCCAGGATAAATGATGTGTCTCTTGTGATTGTGTATTTCTCAGTGATCCTATCTATGCTATTGTTATCTAGTAAAATGAAAAGAAACTCAATAATAGCTTAAACCTTAACATGGTATCAAAGCTATGCTGAAGAGAGCATCTTTCACAAGAGAATGTGAAAAACGTCATTGTTGTCGTACATGCAAATTAGGGCTTTTTGTTGGAGAATTGTTTCAGCCCCAAAACCATATAGAAAAGTGTGCCCTCCCTCAAGGATCACTTTGGCATCCTCAGCGCAACTTTTCAGTGGCTAGATCTCCCGGAAAGTGAAACCCTAGTTTTCACAAAGTGCCAGAAGTACCAGAAAACCAGAGCACTAGAAATACCAGAAGTACCAAAGTACCAGAAGTACCAGAAAACCAGAATGACCAGTCCAGAAATCTGTTGATCAAGTTTGAGGGGGTAAAACTTGGATTTTCAGAAATCTAACTGCACCATCTTACTCGCCTCAGCGCAACGCATCTATCCCCTGGATCAGAATTTCAAAATTTGAAGTTTGAAAAATTAGGGTTCCCTCATAAAACCCTAAGTTGCAGTTGCAGTTACAGTCTCAGAATCAGTTGCAGTATCAATTGTAGTTGGAGTATTAGTTGAAGTATCAGTCATAGTACCAGTTGCAGTCACCCTTGAAGTTGTTAAGAGTTGGTGATCATTACCACTGCTACCAGATGGTGCCACTACCTGCAAATGCCATCAAAGGTATGTACTCACACATGTTTAAATGGTTAAGCTTTAAAGGGTATTTGCAGGAGAATGGATCTCTTGCCATAGATCTAGAAGGATCTCAAGATCCAACACATTCAGAGGAATAATGCAACCCAGCTTTGATTATTCTGATATGCATCTATTTGTTATGACATTATTTTGACATAGATTGCATGTTGAAGTTATGACCATCATACTAACCTTTGGTCAAAATTAAAGTCAAGGTATTAGATGGATTAAAGTTGAGACCATAGAGTTTATTCTCTAACCTAACCTTCTGTCAAGATAAGCATATTGTCCTAGTACAAAAGACGTGTTGAATAAAGCACTCGTCATCTTGAATGAAGGAAAAGAAAAGCAACACACTCTTGAAGACAAGGTTGCAGGTCTCGGGTTTGATTAAGTTGAGAAGATTCAAAGTTGCACATGACAAGTTACAAGTAAACACTATAGTTGAGATAGCAATCCTTGAAAAGTATTATACTTGGTAGCATGTGAGCATATTGAGATAAATGTTTAATGTAATCATTTCCCTGATACAACTAACATCTCCTCTAGGAGAAACCTCTTGTGTTAGTTCCAAGTGTCCATGGAGGAATGTTTGATCACAACACTATAAGAGTGTTGACCTCATTTCGTATTGTATCTCCTACTTTTGATCTTTACTTTAGACAGGCCACAAATGATAGCTCTAAAGGAGCTCCTATGATGATTATTTGTACTATTGCTTTATTATCAAAAGAGTATTATTCTTGATTGTTGTTTTGTTGACCTTGTTTTAGGTCACAGACTCATAGGTGATAACCCTAAGGAAGCTATAAGTGAAGGTTGTTGAAGACAACATATTATATGAGACATGAAGCAAACTATGTACATGACCATATACACTCATGTAACAAAGAAGATGAAGAAGAAGCTATCTCTTGAGATTTAGAGTATCTCATATAAAGATTAATTGAAAGGAGTAGAAGGCTCCAAAGATGACCGAACATTAGAACGAGAAGAAGATCTCATTTGAAGCATGACTATCTCTTTCAACTTTAGACTTGATATTCAACACCAAGTATACCTTGTAAGAGATGATGAAATCCTTGTAGACTCAGAAAAAATCAAGAGTAAGCCTAATCTCAAAAGGGATTAGATGAAGAGACAACTTCCAAGACTGGAAGACAGATGTCGTAAGAAGACTAGATCGTAGCTTCAGAAACTTCTAGGAGATATGAAATCTCCTGGGAAGATTCCCTTGTTTCAGTAACAAGGAAGAAAGCCAGACAGAAAGACTAGGATATGAATTCTTCCGTGAGACTAGAAGAGAAGTCAATATTGACTTCCAATATTGATCCATATAAATCAAACATGTTGCAGATGTACAAAGCTTGATGTGTGTCTAAGAGGATTCTCCCAGCAAGAGGGATAAGACTATGACGAGACACTAACTCCAGTTATTGAAGAAATAATTCCAATATTTATGAAGACAACCAGAACAACCATGATTCATGAGATGCAGGGGGAGCAATCCCCATATTTAAAATTGTGTGGTAGTTGATGCAGTTCATTAATTGGGTCATGGAGACATGACTACAATGAAAGTTAGAGTTACCTCCATGAAAGAAGAAGAGCTATCTTCAGTATCAGTTACTGAACCACTCTCAATTTCAGAGGAAGTTGTTGCCATGATGGAGTAGAGGAGTTACTACCAAACTTCAACAGTCATAGTGAGGATGGAGCAATCATTCTCAACTTTAGAGCAGGTACAGGTGCAGAGTCCCAGTTCCAGAAGGAACAATTACAGAGAGAGTAGAGGGCATACTCCCAGATAGTGAGATAGATAGTGCTCTACAGAAAGCACATAGAGCTAGCACATGATTGTGCAGATTGAGTTGCAGCTGAGCAAGTGTATCAGATTGGTAAAATATAATGAGAAAAATTGATTTGAAGATTGACGATAGAAAGACTCATGTCTGCCAGTTGAAGAAGGATCTGTATGTGTTGAAGCAACCTCCTAGAGCTTGATATGGTAGAATTAACAGTTTCCTGACGAGCTTGGGCTTTACCAAGAGTAAAGCTGACTCTAACCTCTACTTCAAGATTATGAATGATGAGCCGGTGATATTGATGTTGTATGTGGATGACTTATTCTTAACTGGAGAAGAAAATCTAATCATTGAATGTAAGAAAAAGCTCATTGCAGAATTTGAGATGAAAGACCTTGACCTAATGCATTATTTCTTAGGTCTTGAGGTATGGCAGAGTCCAGAGAGAATCTTCCTTAACCAAGGGAAGTATGCAGTTGAAATCCTGAAGATATTTGATATGTTGGAGTGTAAGTCCCAGAACAAACCCATGGAAATGAAGTTGAAGCTTCTGGTCGACACGAATCGATTGATGTCATGCTGTACAGACAGATCATTGGATTGTTGATGTATCTGACGAACACCAGACCAGATATTTGTTTTTCCATGAACACTTTGAGTCAGTTTCTGGTAGAACCCAGACATGTTCACCTAGTTGCTGCAAAAAAATGTGATGAGGTACCTTAAGGGTATATTAGATTGTGGTCTCAGCTATGATGGAGATCATGATTTCACACTGAGTGGGTACACTGATTCGGATTGTGTTGAAAGTGTCTCTGACAGGAAGAGCACTTCAGGATGTTGTTTCAGTTTGGGATCAGCCATGATCTCATGGCAGAGTAGGAAGCAATCAAGTATTGCTCTCAGTACAACAGAAGCAGAATACATTATTGTGTGTTCTGCCAGTTGTGAAGCCATATGGCTTCGTAAGTTGTTGACTGGTCTATTCGACCTAGAGATGGAAGCAACCACAATCCTATGTGATAACCAGAGATGTATAAAGATGACAGAGAATCTTGTATTTCACGACAAGTCGAAGCACATAGAGATACGATACCATTACATCCGTGACATGGTGCAGAGAGGAGACATAAAGCTCCAATATGTTAGCACGAATGAACAAGTTGTCGATGTGTTGACCAAGCCTCTATCTCGTGTAAAGTTTGAGCACTTTCAAGATAAGCTTGGTATAGTCTGAAAGGACCTCCCTCGATAGGGGGAGTAGTGTTGTGTTGATATGCCAGCCTAGTGTTGTGCATCCAGCTTAATTGTTGTGTGGTGATGCCAGCCTAGTGTTGTGCTTCTAGCTTAATTGTTGTGTGGTGATGCCAGCCTAGTGTTGTGCTTCCAGCTTAATTGTTGTGTGGTGATGCCAGCCTAGTGTTGTGCTTCTAGCTTAATTGTTGTGTGGTGATGTCAGCCTAGTGTTGTGCTTCCAGCTTAATTGTTGCCTCTTGCCCATTTTTTTCCAAGCCCATTCTTGCCTTTATTCCTTTTATTCTTTTATTTGTTTTTTGTTCAAGAGCTAACCAAGGGACACTGCCTTGGCATGGTGACCAGAGCTAACAGCGTTACCCACAAGTACTTTCGCAGAAATGAGAAGGTTGGCTCGTGATGAGACCCCCTTTCCCTTGGCCATGCAACCAAGAGTCACTGCCCTGGCGTGGTAACCAGTTGATGGCAATGTCATACTGGTAGGTACCCATGGACCTAATAGGTTGGCTCGTGATGAGACCCCCTATCCTCTGACTAGGTCTTGTTTTATTATTTTTCCGGGTCCCTCTTGTTTCTTACCGAGAAGCTTTTTATTGCTTTCTTGGGGATCCCTGGGCAAAGCATCTCGAGGTTTATCCTTAGGCTTTTATATTTTACCAGCTTGTTTTTACCTTCTGGGCCTTTAGCCCCTTCTTCCCACGAGGTAAGGTGCAGTCCTGGAAAAAGGTCAACCCAATGCCCGGACAAGGGCAATGGGATAGGTGAGCAAAAAATAAGATCAAAAAGTGGTGTTATGATGGGAGCGGACGACGGCTTTTCAGAAATCCCCCTAGTGGCAAACCAAACCCTACAGACCCAGGCTTGCTAGGGCACCCTCTCAGTTCCCCAAAACATGGTCAAGTGGGCAAATGTAAGATCCAAGCAGTGGTTAGAGATAAAAAGAATCAGATACATATATTTAAAGGTTTTAATGATCAAAAGTGACACATACCATGATACCCAGACCAATTACCTCATGGAGCAAGAACCTCTTCTGATACAGGACCAAGCCGGTGATGGATGTTGTTGTTGCTGACAAGACAAAGACAATGGAAGAAGAAAAGGTGGGCCATGCTCAGGTCAATCCTGCTCTCGGTACTCCATGTCTGGGACCTATGGGCCTCGAGCCATGATCTCCTAGTTATCCCTAAAAAGTGGGGATAACACACCCCATGCCTAAATATTTACCCCATGCCACCTCATACACTTACATGACTTGGACTAGACTCCACCTGGGAAACACCCCAAACTTAAGGGGGATTAGCCCAATAGGACACCCTGAGACCCTTTCTAAACCTAACTTGTCAAATTGCATAGCATCTTTGAACATTTGTTTGGGGTTAAAGGGAGTTTGATGCACATGTTCGRGTAATTTAATCATTAGATGTGATTTACATGCTATGATACTTGTGACTTATGGACCCCTGGAGGGCATACTTGTTTCTGCAGGACCTTGCCCAGTGGACAGGTACACATGAGGGAATGATTAGCTCGGACCTTCATGAGGGCTCAAAGCTCACAGATGGACGTTTGAACCCTGGCTAGGGGGTAAGAAGAGATTGAAGGCTTGCAAAGTGAAGGAAGAGGACGTTGCCTTTGGAGGCACCCTGGCAAGCCTAAATAATGAGAGGTCACCCTTCCCCACCTGGACGTTGGCTTTGGAGACCTTGGATGTCACCCTAGTAGCCCCATGACGTCAGTCAAAGCTAGGGTTTCACATTGAGAAATGTTTAGATGCAATTTTGGCACGTGTGGCATGGAGGGCCTTTGGACTCCCAACGTTTTGCTAGATGACTTCAACGTCTCATGGAGGAGGCGTAACGTCACCCTAGGAAGGATGATGTCACCCTGTTTAGGGTTTTAATGTTGAAAATTGATTTAATTTTGACTTTTAAGAGCAAATTGACATGTAGGCTCTATTTTATGAAAAGACACAATTGTTGGATTAATTAGCCAGGATTTCCCATATAAATATGGTTGGCTAAGTTCATTTTTACATCATAACTCATCGCACACAAGTGGTGGACTGAAATTTTCACCCTCTTTAAGGGTCATTGGCTAAAATAACTAGTGATCTCTTGGAAGAGCTTTATGGTGGTGTATTTTGGCATTTTTCATGGTGGAATGGTCTTCAACTAGGATTTGACTAGTAAGTAGAAAATCTGCATTTTTATTCATGTAATGGATATTTGTGGTAAAATATACTTGTTTCATGTCTAAGATTATGAAATTGCTTGTTTAAACGCTAGGCGAGAAACAACAACTACTTCTTTCTTACTACAACTGTTCTACTAGATTGATCTTGCCAATTATACATTTTTGGGAGTGATTATTAGAGCCTGTTGTCGTCCTAATGCACACTTGCTAACGTGAGCTAAGTCCAACTCACTTAGTGTGCCCTCGGAGACACAATGTCTAAGTTCCAATTCCACACTGTCACCTTGACTGGAACTTCTTCCTTCTAGGCTTACTCCTAGGGAAGCCAAGGGGGGTGAAGTTCCAGTCAAGGTGACAGTGTGGACTTGGAACTTAGACATTGTGTCTCCGAGGGCACACTAAGTGAGTTGGACTTAGCTCANGTTAGCAAGTGTGCATTAGGACGGCAACATCTTTGGCGCCGTTGCCGGGGATAAGTCATTTATCCTTGGTCCAAATGATTTAACTTATTTTTTATTTTTTAAGAACTAAGTAATAAAAACTTTAGTCCCTTAAAATTATTTGAACTTTATTGGTTAGCTTTGTCTGATTCTTTTCCAAGTGGTGACTCCATTGAACAACTCTGTTAAGAAGTATACTACTAGGAGGAATACACAAGGATTGATTTATTCTTTTCCTGAACCCGAACAGGTTTATAGGAGGAGGATAAATCGCCTTCCACCTAGGAGGATACTACTTGATAATCTTGGGGAAGAAGCACTCACTGATATCCAATACTTGTTCCAAAACAATAATCAACCAACTGTTAATAATCTCACTCCTAATCCTAACTTAACCATGGGTAGCTTTTTGAGACCTTTGAATTTTGCAGCAATCCAAGGTTCCCCTCATGCAGTTCCTGAAAAGGCTATTGATAAGTTGCCTACCTTTCAGGGGAACAATGATATAAGTGCCAAGTCCCACATTCTCATTTTTGAGAGGCGTGTGCAAATGTATTGTAGGGGTCATGATGAAGAAGACGTGAAGATGACCTTGTTTGTATATTCACTAGAAGGTGATGCTGCTGAATGGTTCACTGATTTTCCAGCAGCTAA
>JASDQU011377192.1:0-24203 GCA_032191745.1 Picea mariana
AATACAAATTATGTATTGCCTGGATTCTCCTGATCTAGAAATTATATTCCACTGTTAAATATAGAATATCTTCTACAAATATTCTTGCGAAATTTAAAACACGATCGCCAATTGCAATATCAAGAAGAAAGATCAATCACACACAACACAAATGTTTTTACCGGGAAAGCATAAAGCTAAAAACCCCACTATCATATATTGTGTATATATCATGGATCATGAAACAATCTCATACAAAAATATAATCCAAAATCTCTCAGTACAATATACAATCGTCTCACACTGTCATACAAAAATTGGCAAATGCATGTGCTAATTTACTGCCTCCAAATAGCTTGCCTCCTCTGCGCAATCCCTGCTGATGGAAAATCCTTGCAATGAATGAGTCCCTCTTGCCTAGGTTGCACATTCTTCATGAGCACATCCAATGTGTGTGTGGTTGCATGAGTGCACTCACTAATGTCACAATTGATAGTCAAACTGTCCCTTTCACCTGTTATCTCAATTGGATCTCCACTGGATCTGACATGCATGTAGTTAATAGTGGTAAACCTTCAGTTTCATGTGAGATCACTGATTGTGAATTAATTAATAATTAATTCACTGATCTCTCACTAGTGTAAGTTCAGTTACAACTTGTATAACTGAGCTTAACTCACTTAACTGAGTTAAACTAATTTACAACTCACATAACTACACATCCAATTCTGTTACAAATTCAAATCACTTAGTTATAACTAATTCGATTTGCATGTCCCATCAGTTAACCTTTGAACTCGAATTTCCTATAGCTAACTGATTTGCCACTTCAGTTAACTATTTACAAGTGCTCATTGAGAATAGACTAATATTTATTGTCCAACTATTATTAAGGGATAATAATAGTCGACATACATCTATAAATAGAATTCACTCACCATCTATAAATAGACATCATCTATAAATAGAATTTTCTCATCATTTAAAAATAGACTTCCACCTAAAAATAGCCCGGGCTCCATCCTAGTGTAGGTGCATAATTTTCACTAGGATATTCTTGTTGAATCTCAACATATAGTACATGTCATACCATTTCCGGTGGTATGTGGAACGTCACATATCTCCTCACGGTTAGAGAGTTATGACCATGTGAAGTTGGAGAACCCTCATGAGTCATCTAGAAGCCCCAAAATGTCAAAGTAGTCAAAGTGGTTGCAAAGAAGAAATTATTTAAATAATAAAGTGAAGTGATGAGTGTACTATAAGTCAAATTGGATACAAAAGAAATTATTTAAATAATAAAGTTAATGGAGAAATTACTAAGTGTACAAGTGGTTAGAAGTGGGTTAGCCCTAAAATAAGGAAAGTAGTTTAAGATATTTTAGAAAGTAAATAATAAAGTGAAGTGATGAGTGTATTATAAGTCAAAGTGGATACAAAATAAATTATTTAAATAATAAAGTTAATGGAGAAATTACTAAGTGAACAAGTGGTTGTTGGGCTCTAAAGATGTCCTAAAAACAATCTTAGTTTAACATTAATTTATCAACCAAGGATCGGTCTTCTCTTTCAAGAATGTCAGCAAAGTCTATGAAGATAGTTGTAGAGGTTAAAATCGTGTAGTTAAAGTAAATATGAGTTTATCAATAATCAAGTTCCTCACACATTCATTAAAACTCTGAAACTAAGAACTTAACAGAATTGTAAACACATTGCGAATTAAAAGATCAAATAATTTGTTGAATTCATCTAACTCAGAAACAATAATTTAATCTATGAAAACACTTAATGAATCAATCTATCAATGATCATTTAATCTGCTGGAAAAGAACAACGAATTACTGTAAAATTAAGAAGGAACAACAAATGTGAATTTAAGTGAAAGGAACAACAAGCGTTAATTTAATAAAAGGAACAACGTATGTGAAAATGAGAGTAACTCTCAAGCAATAAACTACAACAATGGGGAATGGAACAAAAATCGATAACCTTCAAATGAAACATCTATCCTCTGTAATTAAATAGCATAACCAATTTATAAAAACATCGACACACTAGCGCATTTATCTTAACTGTTGCAAAGAAATTTAAATCACAAAACTGAAATAAAATTGATACGATTACATATTGAGACAGTAATTCCTTTCGGTTGGGCCCACGGTCTTCAGAAGGTACTGCTACTAAAAAATTAGTAATCAAAGATGATTAAAATGCTCAAGGCTTTCATTAATTCCATAGCTGGTGTTATTGGATAAATTGGTGAATGCGGACATAAACTAATATCCCTAGATCCACCTAGATCTAGAACAAAACAAGACAGGACATGACGCTTTCTCTAAGTTACGGTCATTGAATTTACTATCAAAGAAGGAATGAATGGCATACTTTTAGATATCGCTTCCTTATATCTTTGTTGTCCCTGCTCCACTCCGGTGCCCTTGTGAGATCAAATCCGCAATGACACAAAACAACCAAAGTGAAAGCAACAATAGTATATTCAATGACAACCTATGCATGTGATCAAGGAGTCATGCAATAAAATGAGAATGATTTTATGGGAAAGAAACATGTCACTATATTAAATAATGTGGAAGAAAGATACAACTGGATGCCTTGATGTTGTCAAGTTCCTTCCAACAGTGCCTTGCTTCCCACACACTTCTTGCTCCAAGGATTATGAGACCATAGATCTGATAGCTACTCACAATTTATCTTGACAAAGCAAAGCTCAAAGCCATTCTAACCAAACTAACAATCTTAAGCCAAATCCAAAAATAACTAACTTTCTCCATGAGAGCTCCTCTCCTTTTATAAGTTGAAGAGGATAAGGTAAGGAGGTTAGGATGATCCCACTAAATCATGAAAGCGAGTAATATCCAAACCGTTCGGAGGCCACCTCACCATAGAAGCTTCTCCTTCTAGAAGCATCGAGAAGATGCTCATTTTTACCACGTACAAGAGGCCACCACACCCTAGCTATAGTGCAGTCTGCGGAAACTCCACACCCTAGCTATAGAGAAACCTATGGAAATCAGGCATTTCTGCACCCTATGTATATAGAAACCTACAAAAATCCTCCAAAATAGGGTTTTTACAAAGGAAAAAACAACTTCTTCTCTCAGGGAAAGTTCTTTTCCCTTCTTTCTTCAGGAATTCAGGCTATTGATCCTTCTAAAGACAAAGGATAGGTTTACATCATTAACGGTCATGGGGATGATGAAAATAATGTGTAATAGAGAGCCCCCCAAAGTATGAAGTTAGAATAGAGTGATAGATGAAATACTTTGTCGAGTGTGTGTAGGCAACAAGGAATAGTCGTTTAGAAACCTGTCAACAAATAAGGAAATATAGTACAATAATACATCATCACTGAGGTAGGCATTCCCATACTTAGAATACAATTGACTCAAAGCATTAATGCCGACATGTGAAGATCTATGTCAAGTAGTATAGGTCATGGCCACCAAACATACACTGTGGATCCATGCCAATATGACTCAAATCTGAACATAGCCACCAAAAATACACCGTGGATCTATGTGTTAAAGACTCAAATTTGAACATAGCCACCAGACATACAATGTGGATCTATGCAACAATACAAACTGAATATACTCCAACGCAACCTGAATATGTGAGAAAAGATTCAGGGTCTTCATCTCCACCACTCTATAGTATGAATCTAACCATGCAAATACATGTGCTGAAGTCAAACATGATAGAAACCACTTGATTACTGGTCATTAGTGAATACCGTTAACAAGTGCGAGGTAAATCACCATTAATACCAATGACTCCCAAGTTACTGTAGTACAATCCAACGAATGTGAATTAATGAGATGAAGTCGAACATTTGTTGGAATCTCCCAATTAGGGGTCGATAATGAAAACCCATTGTCAGGAGCGAGGAAACCTGCCATTGAGGCATGCAAGTTCCAAGGTACCAATTAGTTTCTAAGTCTAATTTCTGGATAATGAGTTGAAGTCGATAGGAAAAGGCTCGTCACAGGAGGGCCTTAATGTATCCCCCATCAATGACACGAAATAGGTAACAAGATTTGAAGTAGATAAGAGTAACCAGTAACTTAGGACTGACTTAGGGATGGCCGATGCAATAAAAGGCTTAAGGACTATAGAAATGGCCGACGCAATAGAAGGTTTTCTGGGTTGAACTTCTCTTTGAACATATTGACGAAACGACAATTGTCTTGGAAATACTGACTCAACAACAGGGATCATAGACCAATTTGTAATGTTATAAAGGAGTATGATCAAGAGAAAAATAGATTTTCCAACCTAGACACAAAGAAAGTGAAAGGGTGTCATGTTCAAAAGAGACTCTTCCATAGAATACATGTTTAAAACACATTTCTTTCCCAATTTTTCCCCCACCATTTCTGGCAAGTACCTTTTTATTTTTACGCAAGCTTGAGGAGGATAGCATATGCTTGTAATATAATCTCATCCTTCGGATGAGTCCCTCGGAGTATGTTTAACGAACCCTAGGAAGGAGTGGGTCGGTCCCATATGGGCCTTTCGATGTTTGTTTAACGAGTCCAAAGAAAGAAAACTCAGGGGTTTTTCATGTTTAGAGAGTCTGAAAAACACTTAAAGAGAACTCTCTTAGTTCCTTTTTCGTAAAGTAGTCTGATGAGACCGAAAAAGAGATAAAATATCGCTCAACAGATGTTTTCTTCAAACACTTTAACGAGCGTGAAAAGAACAAGGTCGCTTGACAATCTTTTCATGTTTAGAGATTCTGAAAAGAGCTTAAAGGTGAGTCCAGGTGGTTCCTTTTTCATGTAACCTTTACGAGTCCAAAAAAGTGATAAAAGTATACTTGGTTACATTCTCACGTATTTACGAGCATGAGAAAGAACAAAGACTAAGCTCGATAACTTGTTCTCATGTATTTACGAGCATGAGAAAGAACAAAGACTAAGCTCAGGATTGTTCTCATTTTTACGCAAGCTTTAAAACAAAACAAAACAAAACTATGTTTGGGATAGATTTTATTTTTACACAAGCTTAAAAACTAAACAAAACTTATGCTTGGACTTGGTTTCATTTTTACACAAGCTTGAACCAGAATAAACTATACTTGAGGTAGGTGGTTTCATTTTTACACAAGCTTGAACCATAGAAAACTATGCTTAGAACTTCCCAACGCATAACCCAAGGATGGTTGGTACTTATCCCCCAACTTAAGAAGCTAGTGATTTAACTTCAGCATGAAGTCCAGAGGCTGTAAGCAATGTCCCCCAAGCTTCATTTCATCCAAATTTAAAGGCAGAGGAAAATGAAGCTTCAAATACTGGACGAAGGACTTGAATCAACAGAGAAGGGGAAGTTGTTTCATTTTTTAACGAGCTTGACACAGGATAAGAACTATGCTCGATAATCTAGGTTCAATCCCTAGACCTCTGTTTCATTTTTTAACAAGATTGATAGAGAAACAAGAACTATGCTTGTAACCTCTGTTTCATTTTTTAATGAGGTTGCTACAGAGATGCAAAAACTATCCTCATAACTGGTTTCATTTTTTAGTGAGCTTGAAAATCAAAAAACCATGCTCAAGGCTGGTTCATTTTTTAATGAGATTGAAATCAGAAAACCATGCTGAATAATCCAGGTTCAATCCCTAGACCTCTGTTTCATTTTTTTATGAGCTTGACACAAAAATAGGAACTATGCTTGTAACCTCTGTTTCATTTTTTTAACGAGGTTGCTACAGAGACGCAAAAAACTATGCTCATAATTGGTTTCATTTCTTAAGGAGCTTGAAATCAGAAAACCATGCTAAAAAACGGTTTCATTTTTTAATAAGCTTGAAATTAGAAAACCATGCTCAACTTCTCTTCTTGATCACGAATTCCAAGAGGAAAATGCTCTGGAAGGATACCATGTCAAGGGACAAAACTCGGTCATGGCCTCCAAGAGATCTTCACTCGATGGAAGAAACACACTATGGAAAGAACACATGTCAAGGGCCGCGACAGGGGTAAGGATATCAATCTCTAAAGACACTATCGGAGAGATAACCATGTCAACTACCAGATCTAGGTTATCATATACTAAGCTTACAGTGAGGGGCTCATCGTCATCGGTAGCTGGAAGCATGGGAGACATAATTAACTTGTGGCAAGGGTGATACCGTCTGCATATAAGAATCATTTAGGGAATTCATTGAGTTGATGGTCAAGTCAGGGCCAACAAACGAAAGTTGATCAATAGTCACCATTCTTCCATCGTGCAGGAAATATATCACACGAAAAAAGAGTGGACAAAATATCTTTCATGGCATAGACATAATCTCTCCCAAGGAGTAAATCAAAATCCAAGGGGTCTTGGACTACCATGACATCAACAAAGACAATGTTCCTTCCCAAAGTTATAGGAAATTGAGGAAGGATCCCTAAAGGGTGACTGGTCCTTCTATTAAAAGCAAACAAAGTCTGGGTAATTGGAACAAACTGAGGATAACCCAAAGCTTTCCAAGTAATGGATGACAAAATACTAATGGATGAACCTCCGTCTAATAACATATGGGGAATGTCCCGACCACAAACCTATATTGTAATCTTGAAAGGAATGTGAGAGGGAAGATGAGGTCCAATTATCACACCCCAATCAAAAATGATGGACTCATTACTTGGAGGGGGTTCCATAGGAGAAGGAGGAATACCCCCGAGCACGGTAGATTTTGTGTCAACAAGAAAAATGTGGGTAGTATTAGGTTTACTCTCTAGAAGGAGAGTAGGATCGACCGATGATGAGATCAGATCGACCACTTGGGTTTCATCCTCCAAGGGGAGAATGTGGTCGACAGGTGGAAAGGGATCGACCGCTTGGGTTTCACTCTCTAATGAAAGAGTGGGATCAACCGAGGATGAGATTGGGTCGACCACTTGGTTAACTAGTTCAACGAAGGACGTGACCATATTGACTACATGATCAACTAGACTAATTGATGAAGGGACCATATTGATCATTCTGTCAACTACCGGTGGGTCAAGAGTAATATTGTGATAAGTAGCTGGAAGTTGAGGCTGGAAAATAGTCATGTCTTCCAATAATTTTGAGGCTTTGTCCATACAAGGGAAAAGGTGAGTTAGATGACTTCCTTTGCATAACATGCATGGGTACTTGACTCTATTTTTCTTCTTCCCAATGGTATCATGACTAGTTGACGGGGGTTCATCAACATGTTGTTCAGAGGTAGACGACATGGGTTTGCGAGTGTGTGTAGACCATGCTTCTATAACCTTGGATAGACCAGTGCAATACTTAAGAAGATGGCTACCCTTATAAAGCCTGCAAGGGTACTTGGGCTTACAGGTTGTTTGGGTGATCTTGGCATCATCAACACTCCCAACATGATTATCAGTAACTGGTGGTTTTCCAACATGTCTGGTAGTGGTTGGAAGTTTGGACCCTTGCTTATTTTTCTTCTTCTTATTCTTCCTTTTCTTCTTCTTTTTATCCACTGGGTTACTAGCTTCAAAGCTTTCGCCCGATGAAGAAGATGAAACGAAAAAAGACCTTGCAAGTGGAGAAGGTGAAGAATATCTTACTGGTGAAGAAGGTGAAGGATCAACATGAGGTTTATGTTCTTGGGGAGAAGTTCTTACAACTGAAGCACTAGCTTCATTCGGGATTACCTGAGTGGAAAAAAACCATGCCAGTAATCCAATTGTGAGACATGGAAGGCTCAAAGTAGCGATGTGAGGAGGACCAATGTTTCTGTAAGAAGGGAAAGAAAAAGGTTCCTTTGGAACATAAGTTCCTTCATTGGTCGTTCTGGGAACGAACGCCATTAAATAAACATCCAACCTAGAGTCTGCTAGGGAGAACAAACAACACACGCTAAAAATCTAGGAAGAAAACAAGAAAACAAAACCTTCTCATAATGAACACACTAATTGGTGATGAAATCCAACGTCGTGAGAACAATATAAGAAGGGGATGAGATAGTGCGGGTGGAAAAGTTACGTTGACGACCTGCTTAACAGACTTACACCCTAGTGCAAGCTCCCACACATAATCATGGGTATACCCTCAAAGGAGCCCTAGTGAGTTTGGCCAACGTCGATTCCAGGTACCATGAAGACTTGCCCCTCCACAGTCACCTTGTGTAAATACCCTAAAGAGATAGGCCACTAAGGTTACCAACTACTACAGTGATGCCTAGGGAAATAGTCGATAGTCCGATCCACGCGCAAAGGTAGGGTATCTAGCCCGAAATCAACTTGAAAGGATTCCACTCATCATTGTGGGTATACCTTCAAGCGACCCCCATAATGTGTGCAATCTTTACACCAAGACCAACAAAGCAAGGTGAGTAACTCTGCCAGTCTCAATGTGACCTCGTGATTGACCCTTGTGTTAGAAGGGTTTCCTAGGACAAAATGTAATAAGTGGATTTCTCCGCTCCTTAACTCAAGATTCTATGTTTGTTTGCAGCTTTGGAAAGTTATCTTTCACACCTATTCCAAATCCCTACAACTAATATAATGTAGGTTTGCTACCAGAAAATATAAAAATGTCTAATCAATTTTTATAAGTGCTTTATTTTATGGCTGTTGTTACTCAAGAGGAAAATGGCATGGACCATATGGTGTTTTGACCGACTTGAAATTTATGAAAAGAGACGAAGATGCAATCTTTTCATTTCGATGAAAGCTATGCTACGAGAAGGAGAAAACATTCATCATTCCCATATGCCCAATGTCCCAAAATTTTAAAACTCATCAATATCAATATGTTCAAGAATCATGCAATTTCGCTACTTCAAATGCAAGGATTCCCCCAATATAATATAAAGTAAGAAATTAAAAATTTTTGTTTCAAAGATAGATAAAAGAAATATCAAATCGACATGAAACAAAGCAACCCAAACAATTTTCTCTTTTAACATGAACTATTCAATAAAAGAAAAATAAGTTCTTTCACCAAACAATTCTAAAGAAAAGACAATGCTTTGTAACTTAAAGACACTCAAAGCAAGAGACTAAATATTTCAAAAGAAAACAAAGCAAAGATGACTAAAATCAGTTTGAAAGGTGTCAAGAAGGCTGTAAACAAATCATAATCAAACCCAAAAATTAACCCCAAAACCAAATCCAAGGTCTGGGTAAGGAAAAAACCATCAAAAATAAAAAATTTCACAATTTCCACAGGCTGTAGACTAACATAGTGCGAAAATCCCTGATTTTCACAGGACATATATGGGTAGGGTGTGGAGTTTCTGCACTGGTCTAAACAAGTAGGGTGCAGAAATCCTAAGTCCCTGCACTGTCCCTCAAAGCAGGGTGCGGAAATCAAACAAAAATGGAAAAAATTAAAAATTAAGAATATTTTCCAGTGAAGTTTAATGGTCAGAGAGTCAAGTTGGATCTCCCAGTGACTTAGAAAATAGAAACCAAGAAATCAAAGAAAGAAAGCAAGACAAACTAGGAAAACAATCCATTCCCCAGTAGAGTCACCAATTTTGTTGTAGGATAAATTGGTGAATGCAAACATAAACTAATCTCCCTAGATCCACCTAGATCTAGAACAAAACAAGATAGGACATGACCCTTTCTCTAAGTTACAATCATTGAATTTAATACCAAATAAGGAATGGATGACATACCTTTAGATATCGCTTCCTTATATCTTTGTTGTCCCTGCTCCACTCCGGTGCTCTTGTGAGATCAAATCTGCAATGACAGAAACCAACCAAAATGAAAGAAACAATAGTATTTTCAATGACAACCTATGCATGTGATCAAGGAGTCATGCAATAAAATGAGAATGATTTTATGGGAAATAAACATGTCACTGTATTAAAGAATGTCGAAAATACTGCTATATGCCTTGATGTTGTCAGGTTCCTTCCAACAGTTCCTTGCTTCCCACACACTTCTTGCTCTAAGGATTCTGATACCATATATCTGATAGCTACTCATAATCTATCTTGACAAAGAAAATCTCAAAGCCATTCTAACCAAGCTAACAATTTTAAGCCAAATCCAAAAAAAACTAACTTTCTCCATGAGAGCTCCTCTCCTTTTATAAGTTGAAGAGGATAAGGTAAGGAGGTTAGGATGATCCCACTAAATCATGAAAGCAAGTAAGATCCAAACCGTTCGGAGGCCACCTCACCATAGAAGCTTCTCCTTCTAGAAGCATCGAGAAGATGCTCGTTTTTCCCATGTACAGGAGGCCGCCACACCCTAGATATAGTGCAGTCTACGAAAACTCCGCACCCTAGCTATAGATAAACTTTCGGAAATCAGGCATTTCCGCACCCTGTGTTTATAGCAACCCACATAAATCCTCCAAAATAATGTTTTTTCAAAGGAAAAAACAACTTCTTCTCTCAGGGAAAGTTCTTCTCCATTCTTTCTCTAGGAATTTAGGCTATTGATCCTTCTAAAGACAAAGGATAGGTTTACATCATTAATGATCATGGGGATGACGAAAATAATGTGTAATAGTTGGTAAATCATTTACAATAGACTGCTTGCACAGAGAAATTTAGAGATCCAAATGCTTGGTTAACTTTCTTGGATGTCTCTCTATGGTTCATTACCCTCTATATATTACAATGACATGGGTAAATTAAGCTATCCTGAGGATCGATAGATCCTCATGATCACTTTTACTATTTATAAATATTACAAAATAGAGAGTCAATCTTCCTCAAAACTACTTTGCGCCTGATTTCTTTGATCTCCAATAGTCTATGCATCGTCATAATATTCTTAACTATCTTGAGTTTAACAATAATTGTCTATTTATGCAATAAAATCAAACAATTGAAATCGGAATTCATAAATAATCTAATATCACTCAATAACATTTATGGAAGACTTTTTAATCATTTTCTTTCCTAATTATTTCTAATTAATGGAAAAGTAAATCAAGAATATATCATAAACCATGGTAATAAGGAGGATATTTGTACCTTTTTCTCAACTCAACTTACCCCCAACTTACCTTCTTGCATGTCCTCATGCAAGCAAAGAGTTTACATGTAAAGCAGTGATGCGGAAGGAAGGAGAGGTCTTTTCTCCAGGTCTCCTAAACCCATTCTTACCTCTAATCTATTCAAAAGCAACATCCTCTTCCTTCTTATGAATTTCATAAATACTTTGATAACCCTCTGGAGGATACCAAATAATGGGAGGACTGTACCTGCATCCAATTCATGCAGGCCCTTCATTTTGGATCATTCTGGCATACCTCTCTAACCTGAAGGTGGCTGCGTGAAAGTTTTTGAAACCAAAGGGTTCCCTATTCTTGACTACATTTGAGGAGACATCCCATCTGAGTTTGGAAGCAGAAATAACTTCTTCTTTAAGCTCTCTAAAATATTGTAGACCTGAACTTATAACATGTCTATGGATGGGGGCTAAGTATTCTACAACCTTCTCCCTCTTCACGAATGTTTTGTGCTGAATAATGGTTTTAAGGGCTTTAGGACGTTCCCCTCTGATCCATAGGTCAAGCCCAGTCTCCCTTTTCATAAAAACCTTGTGTGCTTTACCCCACCTGGTTTGTTTTTTGACAAAGGACAATAATGCCTGAAACTGTATGTCTCCAATGAAAGGACTGGGGTTCTCTTTTCTATTTTCTCCCAGGATGAAGTTGTGAAGGTATAAATCACACATAAAGTATTGTACTCCCTCCTCTTGTTCTCTAAAACATGAAACAAAATCAGAAACAGTGGTGAACTCAAAAGGTTTGCCTGCTCTAATAGATTTTATCCTTAGCAACAAATAAAATTCTAATAAAAATAAGGTGTAATTAGTAGCAGGATCCCTGCAAGTTACTATATCAGAATAAATAGAGCAAATTTCTTTGATTTGATCCAAAGCTCCATCTAACTAGCCCTCTACTTTTTTCACCTTTCCTTGAGTTCTGTTGAGCCCAAAAAGTCTCATTCTCTATTGCTGACATGGCTTGAAGTTGTTTGACAACCTTATGATGCTCTATCATTGTTACCATTTCACTTCTACATTGAGTTAGGGTTTGTTGGGTTTGCACCAGCTCTGCCTCCAACCTGTTAATAATGACACCTTGTTCAGGGGACTAAAATGCTTTCTCAGTCTGAAAAACTGTCTCTTTTATTGATGGGGCATCTATTTGGGTCTCTATGTCAATTGTCTCCAAAGGAGTAGGAAAATACATAGGAAGCACTTCTTCAGTTTGAACAACTACTTCTTCTACTGCTAGAATCTCAGTTTGAGTTTCTATTTATGTTGTTTCCAAAGCAACATGCAATTCTGTTTGTGTTCCAACATAATTTTTGTGGACTGTCCTTCTGGGAAGTGGGTTTCTTCCCTGTACTCTAGGCCTCTTGGATTTCTTATTCTCATAGGCCTTATCAGCTTGCTCCAATTGCTTCCTTAGTTGTCTAATTATTTCCTTTAATCTATACCAACTTTTTGTTTCAATACTTTGATTTTTTTAACCCTTTTCCTCAATATCTTGTTTTCCTGTTTCAATTTTTTGATTTTATTATGACCCTTGCCTGCTTTTTTATGTTTATGGGGAATTTCAAGGTCTTCCCCACCTTGATTAGCTGGTGATTGCTCCCTTGTTTCTTTTGGGTTCTCTGTCTATTATAAAGGATTGTTTACCTCAATGTGAGGTTCTGGCTGTTCTGTATCTTCAAGAGATGGCATCTCGATGTCAAGAAGATCCAAGACATGGTTTGAATAGGAGGAAGTTGGTGCTTGAGGTTCTCCAGACCTATCTATGTCTTCAACCATTGATTTCCCTAAATTTCCCACTACTTGAGCCATCTCTACTTCATAACTTCTGAAGAAATGTTCTATAAGGCTTTCAAGTGATGGTTGCTCTGTCTGTGCATTTGCCTAAGTGTTTTCATGTGAGGGTTGTTATGTCTGTATAGTTTCCTGAGTTTCTTCAGGTTGTACTATCTTTTTACTCTTTCTTCTTTTCATAGTGGAGGTTTCAGAAACAACAATTGTTCTTTTTCTCTTCTTCTTTGATGTTTCTGCCTATATGTTCTGATTTTCTACCATCTGGATGGGGTCTGCTTCAATTTCAGGCTAGGGTACTAGAACATCCATTTGGGCACTGTCTCCTCCTACCTGGCCTGCCTCAATTCCCTGTGGGGGAATTTCATGGTGCATTTCAGGTTGTTCAATTTGTAGGGGCTCAATTAATTCTCCCCAAGTGATTTTTTTTCTGGCTCAAGGCCCTGTTTACTATTAGTTTTACTAGACCATGGTGACTAATTATATTGACAGGATCTTTCACCTTCTGGGTCTTTTCAACAACTTCATGCAACATGGCATTTAGAAAAAATGGAAAATTTATTACTAACCTTTGTTTTAGTGCTGCTAACAGTTTGAGGTGGTGCGGTCTCACCACAACGTACATCCCATCACATGTGATATACCTTTGTATTACTCCTGCTAGCTCCCTCCATGGCTCACTGAGAGTAGTGACGTTGAGTCCTTTCCCTTTTTTATCGAGTTCTTCTTCTGGTTCTACAAAGGACTCCACAACCTCTTTGAGTGATGTATACTTCCCGGTCCACTGTGTGCCTTTATTGGGGAGACATTTTACCTCCACTATAACTTCCTCAGTGACCGGAATTTGTATGTCTTGGATCATAGAGACTCCTCTATGCAAGTTCTAGAAAAATGCTAGCGTGATATTTATGTCCTATCCCTGCAATCTGTTGAAATATTCTGTCCACCCCAGACGATGTAAAATTACCCTTGCCTGGTCGGTTACCTGCAATAACATGGGATCTCGATGTACACTTTGACTGCCCATATCTTCTGTGAACAAATGAGTACAACTATCGTTCTCGAATGCAAATTAATTAGACCAGCTTTTGAGAAAATATTACCAGAAATGGTAAATATCACAGAACAACANGAGTTTTCCCATTTATTGCAATCATTATGATCTATTGATAAATGTGTAGAATATCTGCCCCCTGATAAATGAAAAGGTCGACCTCGACCATGAATATGTGCGAGTGTAATGATGGTAGGTAGTTCAAGTGAGGGGTAATTACTATGCTGTCGCCGCCACCGCTGGGAGAACAATCATTAATAACCTTCAAAAGCACTTTAACGGTAATCATGAACAATAATCACTCTTTTGTGGGAAATTCAAATTTACATACCTATGTTCAAAAAAATGTTTAAGGAAAAATATTCCGAGTAGTCTAACTTTGTTCACTTGTTAGAAATATTCCACATGTCATAACTTTGTTACTTTCCCTTGTTATTGAATATAACCAGAATGATAGCCTCTTTGTTAAAAAAAATGAAGTCTCGGAACACACAAAAAAATTTAGTGTATGTAAGGTAAAGTTCCATACCACAGGCAAAGCCACTACTTCCAGTAGGCGTTCATAGCTTCGACAGGGTTTCCTTTTAACCCGTAGATGAGCCCATATCCTTAATAAATAGTTTGAATCATCTTTTCCCAAAAATACCACTATCTTGGTTTGGTATCCAAATAACGATGATGCCACTCACTAGATCGTAACCTTAGTGAACAAGCCGACTCATGATGAGACCTCTTGTCCTTTGATGAAAAAAATGCCAAAGGCCACTGCCCTATGTGGTAGCCATAGTGGGAATGTCACTTATGTTATTATCTTATAATCGTGGTAGGTTTTCTCATGATGAGACCCCCTATTTTTTGTGGGAGATGTTTATTTCTTTACTTATATTTAATTTTTATTTCCATCATTTTTATTTTATTTAATTTAATTTTTTGTTTAAGGAGGCTCACCTACTCCTTAAGAGTGAGGGATGGCATAAGAAGTGCAAGAATGCCAAGTAAAAATGTGCTTTAGACTCCTTATTATGATATGAAGGCAAATTATCATTCAAGTATATGTATATATATATGGGAAATAAACGAATTATGGTGGTTAAGGATGATGAACAATATTAAAATAATTCAGAGAAATCAATCCAAAAAAAATTCGATAAGGTATGCTAGATAGTCCACAATATAAAATGACAAATCGTTACTATGATAATTAGAAGTGGTGATGAAAATTAGCTAGTGAAGTTCATACCCAAAGGAGTGGCTAAATGTATCAGAAGGATGTGTTGTTGGTGAAAAATCGTTATTTTCAAAGGAAAGGAACAACAACAGGAACAATCGTAAAAATGAACATTAGTTGTTTATTTTAGAATGAACAACACTACTTGGAAAGAAGGGACGACAATCACAATGAAGGGAACGACAATTGTTGTATTCAAAGGAACAATATGACTTGCAAAAAAGGAACGACAATTGCAATAAAGGGAACGAAAGTTGTTCCATTCAAATGAATGACACTACCTGCAAAGGGAACACCAATCGCAACAAAGTGAACGATAGTTGTTTCATTCAAATGAATGACACTACCTGCAAAGGGAACATCAATCACAACAAAGGGAACAACAGTTGTTTCGTTCAAATGAATGACACTACCTGCAAAGGGAACAACAATCACAACAAAGGGAATGATAGTTGTTCCGTTCAAATGAATGACACTACCCGCAAAGGGAACAACAATCGCAACACAAGGAACAACAATCACAACAAAGGGAACAACAGTTGTTTCGTTCAAATGAACGACAACAATAATGTTCAATTTTTTTTTTCAACCATCTAATTAAGTAATTGGAAACCTCCCGCAAACATTTTTGTTTTAATGAATCTAGGATTGATTAGTCATCAACTAAATTCATTCAATTTTTATGGGTAGGTTTATTCAATGCTCTAAGTATTGGATGGTTTGTTAGTGTCATGCATTCATTTTCTATTTATTACAGCTGCGCATTCTTTTAGTGCAATCGCCTGAATTTTTGCTATGGAACATGACATATTCATTTCCTGTGTAAAACAAGGTTTATATTCGATGGGTTTTTTGAAGTGAGACAAGAGAAATTTGAAGTTTGAATTAGGAAAAAAAAAGAGTGCTAATTATATTCATTACAATCATCTTTTCTGGTTTTTGTTTCCCAATTTTCTTATACTGACTTTCCTAGGAAGTAAAAGAAAACTCCATCAAATCTTTAAAGAAAACTATATACAATATGTACAGTTCTGCAAGAACAATAATTTCATGGAACTAAAGTTGTTGGGTTACCTTCCCAGCTAGCTAAAATTTGAACAGTAGGATCATTATTTACTTCGATCTTCTTGGAAAAAGGATTCTTTTGAAAGCCGCTGATGGTAGAGTCGTAGTCGATGTCCATTTATAAAAAGGGGAGAACCAGACCC
Source organism: Picea mariana (assembly GCA_032191745.1). NCBI lineage: Eukaryota > Viridiplantae > Streptophyta > Pinopsida > Pinales > Pinaceae > Picea > Picea mariana. Next base: position 16,243 of record JASDQU011377192.1, read on the forward strand.
ATCAATGGTAACTAAAGTGACAATGCCATTATCGTGAACTTCATTGGTTTCATATGGTCCCAGCTACCTTGTTTGTAATTTTCTAGGAAAATCCTGAAATCTGGAATCATAAAGAAGCGCCCAATCACCTTTTCGGAAGGATTTCTTCTTGATATGTTTATTGTGCCAGCTAGCTCTCTGCTGCTAAATAACAGTTGTGAGTTGAAGGGTGAATAGGTGTGCTTCATCTAACTAATTGAGCTGCTGTAAGAGCTGTGTGTGTGCCTCCGTAAGATCCAATCCAATTTCCTGGGCCATTCTTAGAGTCTTGATCTCAAATTCAATTGGAAAAGATAGGTTCTTTTCCATAGAATAGATGATAAGGAGAGTAGCCAGTAGTGTTACGCCATGTTGTGCGATAGGCCCATAAGGCATTTGGAAGCTTGACTTCCCAATTCTGACAGTTTGTTGAGACTGTTTTTGTCAAAATTGCTTCCAAGACTTTATTGGTACTTTCCACTTGTTCGTTTGCCTGTGGGTGGTATGGGGAAGTAACTTTGTGTTTAATATGATAATTGCGCAAAATGGCCATGATTTTATGGGCTATAAATTGTGACCCTCCGTTAGTGATTACTTCCTTGGGTAATCCATAATTTACAAATAATTCGAAGAGAAACTTAATGACTGCTTCCTCCGTTGCGTTTGGGAAGGCTACTGCCTCTACCCACTTGGTCATATAGTCTGTTGCAACTAATATATAGGCCTTCTAGTTTGATTTTGGGTTGAAGGGTCCAACAAATTCCAGTGCCCATCTCTCGAAGGGTTTTGTGACTACTTGTGCTTGTAGGGGCATTTCATCAACTTGGCCTAGTTGACCCATCCTTTGACAGCTGTCGCAGAAATGGCCATATTTCTTTGCATATTTGAATATTGAGGGCCAATAGTAGCCCATCTGTAAAACCTTATGCCCAGTTCCATAGTCTGAAAAATGTTTGCCACAGGGATCATCATGACCCACCTTCAAGACATTGTAAATTTCATCATCTCTTACACATCTTCAGATCTGGAGGTCATCCCTTGTGTGGAAAAGATATCCACCAATCCAGGTGAACCATGCACTATGTTGGACGATCAATTTCCTTTCTCTTGATGATAGGTGTGCTAGTATTTTCCTAGCTTCCAGATAATTCACCACATTAGCGTACCATGGTGTCTTAATAGTGACAACGAACAGGTGTTTGTCTGGAAATTGGTCTTCAACTGTCAAAGAAGCATCTGTTTTGGGCACGTGAGACAAGAAATCTACAACAATATTATCTCTTCTGGGCTGATCCTTGATGGTGATGTTGAATTCCTGCAATAGTAATAACCGTCGAGTAACCCGTCCATTAGTAATCAGTTTTTTAGATAAATATTTAATAACAGAATGATCAATATACAAAATAACTGGATAGCCTGTTATATAGTGGCGAAATTTATTAATAACATGTATAACAACTAAAAATTCTTTTTCTGTTACTGTGTAATTTAATTCAGCGAGAGTAAGATTTTTGCTAATAAAAGAAATAGCATAAGGTTTTTTGTCCTCTTCCTGTCCAAGGACAATGCCTATGGAGATATCCGGTGCATCTGAAGAGATATGAAATGGTAATTTCCAGTTGGGTCCTCTCAGCATTGGTGCTATTGAAACCAACCTTTTGAGTTCTGCAAATGCAACATCACACTTATCAGACCACTAAAATTCCACATTACCAGTTAAAGCATGTAAAGGTGCAACTGTTCTTGAAATTTTTTCTATGAATCTATGATAATATCCTGCACAACCAAGGAAACTACGTACCTCAGTTTGTGTACGAGGTGTAGGAAATTTAAGGATTACCTTTATTTTTGCTTGGTATACCTTGATTCCATTTTCATAAACATAGTGGCCTAGTACCACACCTTTGGTCATCATAATATGAAATTTCTCATGACCCAAACATAGCCTAGTAGCAATGCATCATTCTAGTACCTTCTCCAGATTGCTTAGAGATTGATCAAAATCAATACCATAAGGGGTGAAATCGTCCATTTAAACTTCAGGTCCTTCATTAATTAAATAAGAAAATATGCTTAAAACGACTCTCTGGAATGTGGCTGGAGCATTACATGATCCAAAGTGCAATAATCTATATGCGAAGGTACCCCAGGGACATGTAAATGTAGTTTTATCTTGGTCTTCTGGAGCAATCTGAATTTGATTATAACCACTAAAGGTATCTAGGAAGGAAAAAAACTGCTTCCCTACTAAAGTATCAAGGACCTGATCAATAAAAGGTAGGGGAAAATGGTCCTTCTAGGTAGCTTTATTGAGTTCTCTGTAGTCTACACAGATCCACCATTTCCCATTCTTCTTTGGGGACGATTACTAGTGGAGAGACCCACCGACTATCTGAAATAGGATATATGAAATCTACATCCAGTAGTTTTGGTAACTCTTCTTTAATAACGTCCCTGAGATGAGGATTCAATCTTTGTTGGGGCTATCAGATGGGTCGGGCATATTTCTCAATATAGATATGATGTGTACAGAGTTGGGGATCAATGCCCTTCATGTCAGGATACTCCCAAGAAAAATCCTACTGATATTTAGAAAGGATCTGAATCAACTTTTGTTGTTGCTGCTTATTCAAATTGCCATTAATATTCATAAGCCTCCCTGGTGCAATTACAACTGATATGCTGTTATGGAAAAAAGTAGTGGGAATCTGTTGCTCCAACAATTCTTCCAAAGGATCTCCCCGTGCTTCATTATCTAAAACAACTTTTAGCATTTGATATGTTGGGTTGCTTATAATGGCTGGGCTGTGAATGAATCTACTGATCACATCATCTTCTAATTGGTTCTTAAGCCCAAGAGCTTCTTCTAGTGTGAGAGGAGATCATATGTTTTTTCTGGTTACTTAGGTGGTGGAAACTACTGATGTATGATAGGCAGACTTGGTTTAGCTGGAGGATACATGATGAGGTTCTTTGTAGCACTTCCTCTAACAATTGTCATGTTTCTTGTGCGACATCCTATGTATGCATCTGCTGTTGTGAGCCTGGTCTTCCCAGTATCAATGGGTGTCCATCAAGTCTACTTCTTGGGTTGATAACTAGGAAATCAACTGGGTATTCCCAAGAGTCGACCAAAATTGCTATATCTTGTAACGTGGTTTGACCGTCGATCTATCAGCCAATTCTAACATAATTGAAGTAGGTTTGAAGGAGGTGATACCCGGGATGTTACAGGTCTTGATGGTCAGAATATTGATGGTTGCCCCCAAATCCACTAGTGTATTTGGAAAAAAATAGCCCTGTATCTGAACTGTTACCACCGTATTTCCTGGGTCTGTATATTTGACTGGCTCCTGCTTACCTAGAATAAGATTGGACAAATCTCCTACCACGTGAATAGTTGATGGATTTATATCTTTTCTAACAGGCTTGTTCCCACATAATTCCTTAATTGTTTTTTCACAAATTGGGATGTCTTGCAGACCCTGTAGGAGTGGGATCTTAAGATATAGATTCTTTAGTTCCCCATACGATATTGAAGTTAGTATATAAAACTAGTTTTGATATCATTAGCCTCTCAGGAAACAAGGGAGGAGGAATTACGTCCTCATCAGGATTCTATTGCTCGACTGTGTTTTCCCCCTATTTTGCTTCTTCTGTTATGACCACAGTCAAGGGTTTTATTACTGGTTGCGTATTATTTTCATTCTCATGCTCTTGGTGAATGTTACTTTATTCAGGGGAAATTATGCGCCCTGACCTCAATCGGAGTTTTTTGCACCCTACAGAGTTGATTTCACCTTCAAAATTCTCGACAATTTGCACGAGCTGGGCTAGTTTGTTGTTTATATTTGGGTTGGGTTGAGTTGGTAATTGAGGGCACATTTGAGGTTACATGTTCTGGGGTAATTGGAGTGGAGCTTGTAAAGTGGGTTGAGATTGAGGATCCATCCCCATGGGTTGATTGGTCATTCCCATGGGGCGCTGCCAGTTTTGATTCCAATTGGGGGCTTAGGAAGCCGTGTTAGTCCATTGTGAAGGATAGGGGTTATTATTTGAATTCTGCCAAGATAGGGTAGGGTATTGCGAGTTAGGCCAGGTGGGGTTTGCAGCTGGTTGATTTGGCCAGGTGGGATTTGCAGTTGGTTGATTTGGCTAGGGTGCAGTAGGATATTGTTGGTACTTCCAGGTGGGGTTAACAAATGGTTGGCCCTGCCATGTGTTTTCAGAATTATGCTGCTGATTATACTGCCGAGAAAAGAAAGAAAAGGGATCTTGTAGCGTACTTGGGGGACAAGATTACCATTAGCGACGCTGAGCCATCATATATACCAGTTATGTTTCCTCTTTTTCCTCTTTAAAGACAACTTTTAGTCTTGGGAGTGATGAACATTGTTCTATTGCATGGTCTTTGGCACATATGGTGCAAACCCGAACCACATCCAAGGGACATTCCCTTAGACCATGTTTCCTTCTGCATCGGTGGAAAAATATGGCCAACGACTGTTCTTCTTCTGTGTTTTTTTGTTTATCCTTTAGAACATCCAATTGTGTACTCAGAGTACTGAAAATGTCTGTTTTAAAATTTTCTAGAAGATTACCAACTTCTACCCGGGTGACACCCTTGCTAGTAATGTTGCTATTTTTAGTGAGGGGAGCCCTTCTTCCTGATTTGGTTTGTGTACTTACACGTGAACAACTGATTCACAATTGGATAATGTTATCATAAGTTTCTTGATAAATATCACCTTTTCCCATTAAATTCAATGTTTCTACCCATAAATCCTTCATACCTTTTATTAGAGTGGTTTTAAGTACCTCACCTGGTAGTGTACCGTAAGGTGATATTTGCAATTTATATTGAAACCTTTCAACATATTCTTCTAGTGTCTCATTTTATTTTGCAGTCATTGGAAAGATTTCATCTTTTAAATCCCTGGTTCTACAAAAGTATTGATATTTCATAAGGAAGGATTGTTTCATTTCATCTCGGGAATTTATAGTTCCTACTCCTAATCTCATAAACCATAATAAAGCTACTCCTTTCAAAGTAGAAGGGAATAGCTTTAGTTTCTGGGTTTTAGAGGTGTAGTCATAACCTCTACACAGGACATCAAATTCGAATAAGAACGCATCAGGGTCCTCTGAGATCAATCCATGAAAGGTTGGAAGATTCTGTAATGGAATGGATTTCATTGGGGCATTAGCAACCAGATCGAATATAGGATATTCCAAGGTGGACATCTGGGGTCGCGGTGGATTTTTCTGTGCCATTTGGTCGAAGATATGCCAATAGCCTTCATGGATTTCTTAGTCTGGGTGTTCTATTTGGGGTGGTTGATTACTTGGTCCCCTAGGGGATTTAATTGTGCTACCTCTATATGGGATTTCAGGTGTACCTTCTCCTATCAGAATCACATGAGATCTAGGATCAGGTGGCGGGGATGGGTTTTCTTCAACAACCCCACTAGTATCCCCTTCTCCTTTTTTCAAATTACAAGAATTTCCCTTGTCTAAAGCGCTGAGAGGTGGAGTATATGTATTTTGGAAACTTTGTTCAGTCCCTTCAGTTCTGTTATGAACCTTAGCATGAGTTGTAGTTGATGAGTTTGCTGCTTGAGGGATTCAGGTAGAACCTTTTCGAGGTACAACCGAGGCTTGAGATTCAACTTTTTAGATGATTTCATCTATGAAAGTGCTTCTTCCAGGGGGCACTGGGCCTTGGGATTTTGTAGTTTTTGGTGGGGGTTTTAATTTTTTAGGTTCTTTCTTCTTAGTCATACACACTCACACAAAATTATAAGTACCTATATAACATGTATGCATCAACTGAAGGTAGGCGTTGGCACAAGCATTTTATAAGTACATGTTGATTACAGCTTGTTTGGACATGTTATTGTGATAGGTTATTTGTACAGGTTTGGTGCATGGTTGATGCATTTGTTTATGGTACATGTTGAGGTATAGGTTGATGTATGGCACATGTTGTTCTAGGTTGATTGGTACAAGTTTACAACAATATATCTCACAATGATAGTGTGACAATGGTTCCATCATTCTACTTCTACGTCAGGGCAGTTGGATGGGGAAAGGATAGGTGCTTGTAGCCACCTTCCGATTGTACCCAGAGAACATAGGGGGTTGTAGCCTCCTTCTGGTTGTAGCGAGAGAATTGGGGAGTTGGAGCTTCCCTCAGGTTGTAGCCTAAGAAACTAGGGGGTTGTAGTGTCCTTCTGGTTGTAGCCAAAGAATTGGGGAGTTGGATCTTCCTTTAGGTTGTAGCCTGAGAAACTAGGGGGTTGGAGACTCCTTGTAGTTGTAGCTGGAAAACAAAGGAAGTGGTGCTTCCAATGAATGTAATTCTTAAAGACATATAAGAAAAAACATTATGTGGTTTTATCCCGCTTTGGGTTTCCACATAAAAACACTGGTGTACTGTGTATGTGTATGATTGCTCATTTGTTCATTGTTTATTTACTTTGCAATTATTGGATGATAATGGTACATTGATATAACACTTGCATTATATGGTTAAAAAGGATTAAATTGCTCTATTACTGATTCACCCCCCCTCTCAGTAATTCAACAATTGGTATTAGAGTGAGTTTCCTTCAAGAAACAATTTAACCATTGGAAGGTTTTGGCATAGGGGCAAACCCATGGTTCAACGCTACAACAATGCACCAACAAAACCCTAACTACCGACCCTTTCAGCAACACCTGTGAAGTAGATGAAGTCTCACCCGAGGTAGAGGCAGGGGTGGTTGCAGGACTCATGTGTCTGCAACCTTAGTTGGGGCACTGATCTGTGATTATAATACTTGGTAGAGCACTTAGCACCATTAGTTCATCATTATTTAACCAATATCTACTCCGCAGAGAAAATAGAGCATCACAACATTCATCCTGATCTAATGTATTTAAGCACTTAGCATAAATAAATTAATCATATATAGCAGATTCAAGCATTAAACACATTCACCTATGTCAGATCTAGCATCCAAATTCATCATAAACACGAAGCATAAATAGATTTATCTATCAATCTTTATCAATCACTTATAAAATAACACATAAATACATTAGAACATCACACAGAGAAGAATAACACAGTATTTACGTGGTTCACCCCCACTCTGGGGTTATGTCCACCAACTCTTCTTCTTTATTAACTTCAATCAGTCATCTACATGCATAGAGCCACAAAAACCCTACTCCACATAGGATAGGATATCTGTGCGCACCTTTCCAGATCCTCCTTCCTCAAGCTAGGTCTAGCACAAAGCCTTTCATACTCTATTACAACCACTTGCACTTAGCTATACAAGTTTCTCACAATATGCACAGAGCATCTACAAACCATACTTGCACTTAGCACTTAGCTTATAGGCCCTGCTACTTATGTCACCGAGCTACTTATTTATACTTTACAAAATAGGCATAAACATGGGTAAACCCATGGGACGACATCCCATACCCATTACATAATCCCAAATCCCAAAAAGGACCCAAAAAGGGGCAGAGATCCTGGGATCTTTGCTTCATCTTGCGTTTCGCCTTCGATAGACTGTCAAAGTCCCAAAATAGGTCAACTTGACCAAGGATCTCCCCAAAACTTGGTCAAGGGCCAACATAAGGAGATCATCGATTATTCTAAGAATGGAGTATCATTGTTCAATGGTCAAAATGGTTTAAAGTATGAGATGTGGAGTGGAAGGATGAAAGTGATTTTACAGGCACAGACGTATTATATTTGGCTATCATTCATTATAGGATATGATAGTTTAAAAGGGAAAAGACTGCAACTAAGAAGGAATTGAATAAGAATAACAAAATAGCAATGGATTTCATTTGGGAAGGATTTGTTGGTTGTGGAGCCTGATTATCTTCCTGATGCAGAGGTCCTTGCTTTCAGCCGTGTTTATACCCCATGAAGTATTTAC